>SNQJ01S0026290.1:28283-75367 GCA_010110895.2 Picea sitchensis | reverse complement strand
ATCTTATTTCAACTGTAGCTGCATTTAAGTAATACAATTAATTGGCATGTGGTATCCCCACTTCTACAGTCTCAACAAGATCATAGTTATAACCAAAAGTGTCAGAGAGGTTCTGCCAAATCCAAGTACGTCCAACATCCTGGCAAAAAGTCACTTCTCCACGATAAAATCAGAAAATCAATGATAAAACCTTTCCATTATTCCTGTAAATAAACTTTACAAAAAGCAGGGATAATGAAACCCGGAAAAAATGTATATACTGCAAGCTGTGAGAAACAAGTATTTTTTGGTGAAGCACACACCAAGAAAATGGTAACTAATACACTAGCTGTGAGAAACAAGTATTTTCAGGTGAAGCACACCAAGAAAATGGTAAATAATACACCATTTTACAACCACTTTAAAGATGGAAGCATTGCACAAATGCAACGCTAATACCATCCTATAAAAAAGAGCAGGTAAAGAATACAAGCAAGCAAAATTTATCATATGCAATACACGAAAAATACAGGTCAAATATCACAGCTCAGAAAGAATGGTTGGAATATAATGAGAAAGTTCAACAGTAAGTGACTGAAACCCATTCACAAGCTGTGTGTGGAAATCGGGCAAAGGGAAGATTGTAGGCTGTAGCTACCCAGTGTTGAGTGCCCACTGCCCATACCACAAAATCGGGGCGAAATTAAACCATAAACCACGATTTTACCAAATGGCAGGGCAAAGAAGCTATCATAAATTCCTATATTTCTAGAAATTTGGCTAATGGAAGCTTGTTCCTCCAAATTTCAGGGGCTAAATATAATTTGTTTTCCTCTATCCCTCCTAAAAACATGGGCTAACCCTGTACATGATTTTTACCCTAAAATAAATTACGGGCTAATGAAATAAGTTTAAAAAAATCACTCTAATACAAAAAATTCGCCCAATAAAAAATTAGAGGCCCCTTAATTTCGCCCATGAGCGAAATTTCACCCCTAAAATCATCTATGTTCGTTGCGCCCCAGTGCTCACATTACTAGACTTGCAACAACCATTTGAGATCGAGACATATGCCTCTGACTATGCTATTGGGGAAGTTCTTACTCAACAGGGGAATCTAGTGGCATATCACAGTGTGACACTATCCAACACAGTCCAAAAGTATCCCACTTATGAAAAATAAATGTATTCCATTGTGCAGGCTTGCCGACAGTGGAAGAATTACATTTTGGGGAAGGAAACGATCATCCACACAGACCACCGACCCCTGTAGTTCATATAGACAGAAGGAAAGTTGCAGAATGATCACCATTAGAAGTGGTCCACATATCTACAACATTTTCATTTGAACATCAAGTACAAGAAGGGTAGTACCAATAATGTTGCAGACTACCTCAACCGACCACCGATTGTGGCTATAACCATTGTGCTCAACTCTTGTGGGAACGAGACTTCTGATTGGCCACTTCTCTATAGGAGCGATCCAGATTTCGGCCACACATACAAAATGCTCTTGGAGGGTAACAACGTTCCAAATTTTCACCTCTAGGATGCACTACTATGTCACCTGGGACACCTTTGTGTTCCTTCAAGCGAGCGTGCCAAGATGATTTGGGAAGTGCACTATAGTTGGGTCGTTGGGCATTTCGGGGTCAAGAAAACAGTGGCAGTACTGCATAAGTATTTCTATTGGCCAAACCTTCGACAGGATGTCAGGAAGTACATTAGATCCTGCACTACCTACGCCATTTCCAAATCGACCATCAAGAAGAAAGGCCTCTATACTTCGTTGCCTACCCCTATTCTGTTGCACAAAATTGAAGTAGTCAGCCCTCCCCGATGTATTGTGAAAAGGGACTAACCGCCTCTCGTGGATCCTTGAATACTGGAGATGATGAGTTTACTAATCACCCATGGGTTTTGGTCTAACGACAGTCGTACTACTGTGAAAATGGTATCAGAGCTAGAGGTCACAAGTTTGATACACACTCGGCTCGCGTTGAGGGGGATATTGTTGCACGAAATTGAAGTAGTCAACACTCCTCGATGTATTGTGAAAAGGGACTAACCACCTCTCGTTAATCCTTGAATACTGGCGATGATGAGTTTACCAATCACCCGCGGGTTTTGGTTTAACGACAGCCCTACTACTGCTAAAAATCAGCATTTCGCTGACTCGTGAACTGGAAAAGTCAAAGGTGAGTAGTCCTCCAACTTCGTGAAATGCAAAGTCTCGATAATATTTGGACCATTGGATCATAGAGGGCTATGGGTCATTGATTTGGAGCAAGTATCAGAAAATCAGGAGTTGGGAGAAGGGAGGTGAGTAGTCCAACTTCACGAAACATGAAGTCCCGATAAGATCTAGACCATTGGATCACAAAGGGTTGTGGGCCATTCATCTAGAGTATTTTGGATATCGGGAGTTGGAAGAGTCAAGGTTGGCTCACGTTCAAACACCTAACACGCGAAGTCGTGATTTGATCACAAACGTTGGATCAATTTCAAGTGGAAGGACAGGATAAGCTAGAAAAGTTGCATCGCAGAAAGATTAAGACGTGGATCCAAGATTATAATCAAACGAACAAATTTCACTTCATATATAGAGATGCGAGGAGTTTACACTCAGGAAAGTTTGAGATTTGAAATCCTTGGAATGCAAAGTTCCGTCAACCGTTGGATCTGGAGATCAGACAATGATCGTTAGATAGTGGCAGACCACATCAACAAGGACAAGTGGTAGACTACGTCAGTAAGGACATGTGGTGCAATCAAACAATGACAAGTTTCAAGTTGATTCGGCATTTCAGGTATGTGGAAATCACAAATCCGAGTGACACATGGCAATTGCTCGACTCATGACACATCATCGAGTGGCGCAAGAGTTACGTCACTCTAGGAGTTTTGCTTTGGGATTTTTACCACCAGTGCTCGCCCAAAGACCCGAAGTCCCAAAGGCTGAAGTCCCGGAGCGGAGGATAACCATTGGATTAAAGAGGAAATGCATCAGTGGATTGTAAACTCTGGGAAAAATCAAAGGAAGGATGAACGAGAGGTTGAGAATTGAAATCTTTGAAGTCCAGAGACACGAAGGAGATTTCGACCGTTGATCCAAGAGGGGCACACGTCGTTGGTTCATGGACTCCAGGTGAAATGCTTCAAGAGAAAATGAGATTTTGAGAATTGAAAGTCCCAAAGGTCGGACTCGCGGAGGTCATCTTGATCTTTGATTGAGGAGGACAAATGTTAGTATATCTTCCATTCAGGAAGATATCTAGTCAACAACAACAGGGTCTGAGATTTGAATCTCACGGAGCCCGGTTCATGGAGTAAATCACAGTCGTTGATGGAGGAAGGAGAGATCTAGTCCATAGACTTGAGAGGACAGATCTGAACCTTCCATTCAGGAGCACCGTCAAGACCGTGAGATCAATGGTCGTGCTCCATTGCGGGGCCAGAACATGCTCAGGCCTTAATCTTTCATGAGTGGTCCGCAATCGAAACCACAGTTTTGGAGAAAGGATGCGTGGAGGCTCGTGGTGAATTACGGGGAGAAAAACAGTTTGGTCTAAACCACATTTGGATGCACCCACAATTGCATGGTCACATGAAGCTTATATCCCAAGGTCATATCGTGAAATGGAGCCAGCACTCACTAGATAGAAATCAGGAAGTGCCTTTTGAATAAGCGCTTGGTCAACGCGGATGGTCATGCGAAGGAAGGGGTTAGAAGCCAAAGAAGCCATAGTTGACTGGCTGTAACTGACAGAGAAGACAAAGAGTCTCGACTGCCAGAGAATCCAAGGAATCTCAGCATAACGGGCACTAATGATGAACTCATGGGCAACAGAACCATCAAAGAAGATGAAGAGTTGTCATGATGATTAGGCGATGACTCGACGAGAGAAAAACATGCAGAATAGAGAAGTGAAGGGATTCAATTGTCGAGCTATGCTAGAGTAAGGAAGAGTTGCAGTGAACAACCTGTAGGGAAGAAGAGTTACATAGAGACGAGCATGAAGAGGTACTGCGCATGAAGGATGCATAAGGTGCACAGAGAATATAAAAACGTAGAACAAAGAATAGATGGGTGTTGTTGTTGAGAGTGATTCATGCAAGAAGAGAGACATTGATGCAGGAGAGCAGAGCAACGTAGCAGAACAGTGATGATACTGGTAAGCCATAGATAAATGTTGTATCACTTTGATAAAGTTATAAAAAACAAATATTTATATTTTAGGGTGCTAGGGAGGTGCTAGGGAGGACTGGTGTCCTCAGAGTTTCAAGTGGGTTCTTGAACATGGGGAGTTGTATCTTCCATCTGGTTGCAGCCAGAAAAACCAGGGCGGTAGGGTGGTGCAAGGGAGAAATATTGTTCTCTATTATATAGGTTGGTGCCTGTGTGACAGGAATTTGGTGCTTCCATCCAGTTGGTGTTGGAACACTCAAGGAGTTGGTGCTTCCTTCTAGTGGGTGCTAGAGATATCATAGATTTGGTGCTCTCAGCAAGTTCTTGCTTGTAAAACAGAGGTTGTAGCCTCAAGAGGATTTGGAGCTCATAAGAATGATAATGTACAAAAAATAAATATTACTTATCATATCAAGAAAAAGAGGTTTTTCCCTTTATGGGTTTCCTCAGGAAATATCTATCTCTGTATATTTCATGTGTGTGATTGATGTTGAATACTCTATTTCTTACCTTCGTGCATTGTTGTGATTGTCATTGAGTGATTTGTAAAGAGGTTAAAATAAGCATAATTGTTTAAGCACGATAACAATTGATTCACCCCCCCTCCCCTCTCAATTGTCCAACAATTGGTATCAGAGAAAGTTCCATTTATTTAAGGGTAGATCCTAGAGCTTAAACATGACTAGCTATGGAGGAACTTCAACCAATAAGGCCCCCCTGTTCAATGGAGCAAACTTTGGATTCTGGAAAGTTAGGATGAGAACCTACATAATGGCTTTAGGTGCAGATGTCTGGGATGTGGTAGAGACTCGTTATGTAAAGCCGATTGTATTAGCTTCCAAGGATGACAAGCTAGAATTCAACTTCAACACTAAGGCTATGAATGTTATTCTGAGTGGGCTTGCAGAAGCAGAATTTGTAAAAGTTATGCACTTAGAAACTACCAAAGCAATGTGGGACAAACTCATTAGTAGCTATGAAGGTAATGAGAAGGTACAGGATGCCAAGATTCAAACCTACAAATTATAGTTTGAAGAACTAAAGATGAATGAGGATGAGATAGTCAATAAATTTTTCTTAAGATTTGAGGAACTTGTGAATGCCATGAAAGGTCTTGGTGAGAAGATTGAAGATGTATTACTAGTTCAGAAGATCTTAATATCTCTGCCTAATAGATTCAATCCAAAAGTCTCTGCAATAGAAGAACTGAATGATCTTAAGACTCTGTCTATTGATCAAATCCTAGGAAATCTAACTGCTTATGAAATGAGGATTAGTAAAGATAAATCTACCACTAGAGAAGCATCATTTAAAGCAGATAAGAATGAGGATTCTGAGGCTGATGAAATTGAAGAAAAATTTGTGAGAAGACTAAAGAAAGGATCAGGCAAGTACCAAGGCAAGTTGCCCTTCAAATGTTTTAACTGTGGAAAGATAGGTCACTTTGCATTTAAGTGTCCACACAAGCAGGGGGGCCATAACTCTGAAGGAGAAGAGAAGTACAAACCCAAGAGATTTTGGTAAAAAGAAAAGTTTATGTGTAAACAATGATGACTCTTCAGAAGACACGGATAGTGACTCTTCCTGCGAAGATAAGGTAAATGACTTCATGCTTATGGCCAAAGAGGATTATGATAATAAAATCATAGGAAGTGATGCTAATGATGAAGAAGTTGTGGTTGACTTGGAAGAAGAGATGATCAACGCTTTGGAAGAGATTGACAGACTCGAACTTAAGAAGAGAAAGAAAAAACAATTCTTGATACAGTTCAAGAAAGGCAGTAAAAAACCTAATGAAGACTTTTCCCTACTAAAAGTGGAATTAGAAGAGGCAAAGAAAATTGAAGACATTCTGAAACAATAGTTATCAGAAAAGAAGACAAGATGTGAAGCTCTGGAAGAAGATGCAGTGAAAACTAAGAAAGAGTTGGATAAGTTTCAAGCTTTGTATCATCAGAATATGTTAAGTATCAAAGCCTCAAAAGGATGAGCCATCATTCTGAATCAGCAAAGGAATCCAAAGTTGAAAACTGGTTTGGGTTATTGGGAAGAATCAAGTAGTGGTCATCCAAGCAACAAAGACTCCATCAAGTTTGTCAAATCTACAACCAATGACAACAACAAACCTGCAGAAGCAAAGGAAGATAATCAGTCGCCCAGGAGGAGTAAAGAAAAGGGTGCCAAAACTGAATCTGTATAACAAAGAAATAATACACCCTCTGCTAAAGGAAATCATCAGAATGGAAGAAATCAACCTGCTCAAAGAAGACAATCATTTTCCAGGTACAAAGATTTTTTCTATGGATATTGTTTCTACTGTTCTAACTTTGGCCACAAAGCTGTAAATTGTTCCTTAAGATTTAGACATAAGCAATCAAGACACCCAAAGAATAAATATCTGCCACAACAAAGAATGAGACAGCCAAGTAACAAACAACCATAGATTGCAAATGGTCAAATTAAGTTTAGAGACATGCAACTGAGGAGGTCAAGAAATAATGAACAGTCAATGAGTAAACAACGTTGCAAAAATCACTTTGACCTATTGAACAATGAGCTCAAATGCTATAATTGTCATAACTTCGGCCACAAAGCTGCAACCTGTCATCTAAAGAATTACAAAGAAGATCCAAGGATAAAGCTCTTAGCTAGAAAGGCCAGCACATGGAAAAAGAAAGATAGTGAAAAATGTGGTCTAGTACTTTCAACTCAAAAACAAAATGACTCCTGGAATATAGATAGTGGATGTTCCAAGCTCATGACTAAAGAAAAGGATAAGCTTCTGCCTATAAGTAAAAGAAAAATAGGAAATGTGATCTTTGAAAATGATGAACTAGGTAAAATCAAGGGTAAAGGGATGGTGAGTTTGAGTAATGGCAAAGGATATTCTCAAGATGATCTAAAACATAATTTGCTCAGTATAAGTCAAATGTGTGACAGAGGTTGTGAACAGGTGTTCACGTCCAAAAATTGTAAGGTAAAATATGTAAACTCAGGACAAGTGGTGGCTAAAGGCATAAGGATAGATAATGATGTTGATATTGAATCCTCACGTGCAAGAAAAGAAGAAGTAGAAGAAGAATCATGTCATAAGCCGGAAGCAAAAGTTGTGAAGGTTGAGAATTCAAACACCCAAATCAAGTTCTTGAACAAATCCATGACCCTGGATAAGATCTTGGATAGTCAGAGATCACCAAATGACAAATCTGGTCTTGGATACAACAAGAAATAAATCAGTACTCCTAAGAAGTCTAACACGGGTCCTTCATTTGTAAATATGGAAAGCAGGTATGAGAGTGTTTGTAATGGTTTTTTCTTGTGATGAATATGGTCATAAAAGTCTTGGGTTGTAGGCATCATAGAAGAAAAATGAAGTTGTTGTAATAGAATATCAGAGAAGAGTGATAGGGGGAGTCATTCAACTATGACAAGAAAAGGTTGATGAAGGAGTCTCAGTAAGAGAGGTGAGCAATATTGAAGTCTTCTACAGAGGACACAGCTGAAGTTGAAGATGAATAGGTCCAAGAATCAGAAGGAGAAGACTCTGAGTTAGATACAAATACTCTGCAGGACTCAAATAAGAGATCCCATCTTGTCAGGGGGAGTATGTATTGGTTGAATATCTGATACCTTCGACAAGTACTGCAACAACTCAGGGAGAGCATGTTGGCATGTTTACAGGTAGAGCGTGCTTGTCATTGATGACAAGAACATCAGCGATGATGGTATGTTTACAGGAAAGAATAGAAGCGTCGTTGGCATGTTTACAGGCATAGTGT
Organism: Picea sitchensis; assembly: GCA_010110895.2. Classification (NCBI taxonomy): domain Eukaryota; kingdom Viridiplantae; phylum Streptophyta; class Pinopsida; order Pinales; family Pinaceae; genus Picea; species Picea sitchensis. Next base: position 67,420 of record SNQJ01S0026290.1, on the reverse strand, counting down.
GCATGTCACTGATGGCAATATCAGAGTGTGCATTGATGGAAAAATAGGAACAGAGATCAAAGCTCAGTGAAGAAGCAAACAATATGCAGAGATCAAAGCTCAGGAGAGATAGCGTTCTGAGATGCGGAAACAAGATCCCATATATCAAGTCTCACAGAAGGATCAGAGGTCGTGGCCTTTGACACTTAGATATTTGAGAAAGCCAAATATGAGGAGGAGGAGTGACAGTGGCTGTTGGATCACCAATCCCGAATACCCGACGTTCGTTAGATCAGATTCCAGTGACCAGAGAATGCGTAGAGGAGAAGTACAGATCCAATCTGTTGGATCTAAGCATTGAGGACCAACAACCATCGAATCCAGTATAACTGCGAAGAGGATAAAGGTCGAGATCCATCATCCAACTTCGTGAAATGAAAAATCGCGATGAGATCTGAACCGTTGGATCCAGAGGACACATGGTGAGAGATCAGCATTTCGCTGACTCGTGAGCTGGAAAATTCAAAGGTGAGTAGTCCTCCAACTTCATGAAACGTGAAGTCCCGATAAGATCCGGACCGTTGGACCATAGAGGATTGTGGGTCATTGATCTAGAGCAAGTTTCGGAAAATAGGGAGGTGAGTAGTCCTCAAAATTCATGAAACGCGAAGTCCCAATAAGATCTGGACCGTCGGATCATAGAGGGTTGTGGGCCATTGATCTAGAGTATTTCAGATATCGGGAGTTGGAAGAGTCAGGGTTGGCTCATGTTCAAACACCCCACACGCGAAGTCGTGATTTGATCATAGCCGTTGGATCAATTTTGAGTGGAAGGACATGATAAGATAGCAAAGTTGCATTGCAGAAAGATCAAGCAGTCGATCCAAGATCTTGATCAAACGAACAACATTCACTTCGGATATAGAGATGCAAGGAGTTTACACTCAGGAAAGCTTGAGATTTGAAATCACCGGAATGCGAAGTTTCGTCAATCGTCGGATCTGGAGATCAGACAATGATCATTAGATAGTGGAAGACCACATCAGCAGACCATGTCAGCATGGACAGGTGGCAGACTACGTCAACAAGGACATGTGGTGCAGTGAGACAATGACAAGTGTCAAGTTGATTCAACATTTCAGGTACATGGAAATCACAAATCTGAGTGACATGTGGCAGCTACTCGACTCATGACACATCATCGAGTGACACAAGAGTTACATCACTCCGAGAGTATTTCTTCGGGAGTTTTACCACCAATACTCTCCCAAAGACCCAAAGTCCCGAATGCCGAAGTTCCGGAGAGGAGGATAGCCGTTGGATTAAAGAGGACATGCGTCAATGGATTGTCAACTCCAGGAAAAAGTGAAGGAAGGATGAACGAGAGGTTGAGAATTGAAATCTATGAATTCCAGAGACATGAAGGAGATCTTGACCGTTTATCCAAGAGGGACACGCGTCATTGGATTGTGGACTCCGGATGAAATGCTCCAGGAGAAAATGAGAGTTTGAGAATTGAAAGTCCCGAAGGCCAGACTCGTTGAGGAGATCCTGATCGTTGATTGAGGAGGACAGATGTCAGCAGATCTTCCATTTAGGAAGATATCCAGTCAACAGCAACAGGGTATGAGATTTGAATCTCATGGAACCCGGATCACGGAGTAAATCTGAGTCATTGATTGAGGAAGGAGAGATCTAGTCCATATACTTGAGAGGATATATATGAACCATCTGTTTAGGAGCACCATCAATTTCGTGAGATCAATGATCGTGCTCCATTGGGGGGCCAGAACATGCTCGTGCCTTAATATTTCATCAGCGGGCCACAATCAAAACCACAGTTTTGGAGAAAGGACGTGTGGAGGCTCGTGGTGAATTGTGGGAAGAAAAATAGTTTGGTCTAAACCACCTTTGGATGTGCCCACAAAATCATGGTCACATGAAGCTTATATCCCAAGGTCATATCATGAAATGGAGTCAGCGCTCACTAGACAGAAATTGAGAAGCACCTTTTGAATAAGCGCTTGGTCACCGCTGGTGGTCACGCGAAGGAAGGGGTTAGAAGCCAAAGAAGCCATAGTTGACTGGATGTTACTGAAAGAGAAGACGAAGAGTCTCAACTTCCATAGAATCCAATGAATCTCAGCATAACAGGCACTAATGATGAACTCATAGGCAACAGAACTGCCAGAGAAGAGGAAGAGTTGCCATGATGATCAAGAGATGACTCGACGAGAGAAAAACATGTAGAACAGAGAAGTGAAGGGATTCAGTTGTCAAGCTATGTTGGAGTAAGGAAGAGCTACAGTGAACAACCTATAGGGTAAAACAGTGACGCATAGAGGAGCATGCAGAGGTACTACGCGTGAAGGATGCAGAAGGTGCACAGAGAATATAAAAACGCAGAACAAAGAATAGACGGGTGTTGTTGTTGAGAGTGATTCATGCGAGAAGAGAGGCATTGATGCAGGAGAGTAGAGAAGCATAGAAGAACCATGATGAGACTGGTAAGCCATAGATAAACGTCGTATCATTGTGATAAAGTTATAAAAATAAAAGATTTATATTTTAGGGTGGTAGGGAGGTGCTAGGGAGGACTGGTGTCCTCAGAGTTTCAAGTGGGTGATTGAAAACAGGGAGTTTTATCTTCCATCTGGTTGTAGCCAAAAAAACCAAGGCATTAGGGTGGTGCAAGGGAGAACTATTGTTCTCTTTTATATAGGTTGGCGCATGTGCCTGTGTGATAGGAATTTGGTGCTTCCATCCAGTTGGTTCTAGAACACTCAGGGAGTTGGTGCTTCCTTCTAGTGGGTGCTAGAGAAATCAGAGAGTTGGTGCTCTCAGCAAGTTGTTTCTTGTAAAACAGAGGTTGTAGCCTCAAGAGGAGTTGGAGCTCATAAGAATGATAATGTACAGAAAATAAAGATCACTTATCATATCAAGAAGAAGAGGTTTTTCGCTTTATGGGTTTCCTCAGGAAATATCTGTCTCTGTATATTTCATGTGTGTGATTGATGTTGAATATTCTATTGCTTACCTCCATGGATTATTGTGATTGTCATTGAGTGATTTGTAAAGAGATTAAAATAAGCATAATTGTTTAAGCATGGTAACAACTGATTCACCCCCCTCTCAGTTGTCCAACATAGTCAACCTTGGGAATCCATCTCCATGGATTATGTTGATACGAAGTTTAATTTTGTATCCCTTTAAACATGAAGCTTTTCTTTTTCCTAGTCATGGAGCTGCCCTTAGTCCTAAAAAAGAGTCAAAAGTCTTTCGATTTTTCGGGTTTCGGGATTCAACCTTTCATAAAGCATGTTTTCCTAACTAACAACTCCAGACTCCTAGTGTTGAAATCCCGAAAAGGATTTATATTAAAGTAATAATAAAAAAGGAAAAATTAGGTGCTATAAGTCCCGATGCACACTTCACAAAGTATCATTTAATTGTGATTAATTAAACTCTTAAACACGATCAACAATTCATTAATCTTTCGCGATTTGGGTTTCCTTGTATCAAAGTGTTGTCAAAGCGTTAGCCCTTGAACTCCCGGTCCCCGATTTTACGAAAAGAAGAAGTTAATTACTAATTTTAATTGATTAAAGCGTTAATACAAGTAATCAGCGTCTAAACTAATCCCATCGTGATTTCATGATTCAGGGTTTTCTTATGACATACCTCATGGGTACAGGATCCCTAAAATTCCAAAATGCAAAACCGCAATTTTTTTAACAAAGTTTAAAACGAATTTAAGTTAGTTTAAAATGGGATTAATAAAGATTAAAATGACTTTTCGCATTTCGCATTTTGGGATTTTGTGAAAGCAATCCTTTCGATACTCCAGTTTGAAATTGTCGATATACAGTAATATATATAACGGATGAATAGAGATATTTTTAACTTAATTGAGTATCTTTGGGCATATCTCCCTCATTAAAACATTAAAGTTTTACCGCATGTATTAGTACGTTCGTCGTAAGAAGAGTTAAAGGTTAATAAAGGTTTGGTTTCTTTGAATTTTCATTCTTATTGTTTAGACTCAGAAGTGAATTGCATTCAACAAACTGACGCATTTCTCTCTGTGACAGAAATGCATTCTAAACACAAACATTATGGCACCTAGAAAGGCACCCAAGAAAAGTGAAGAAGCAGCTGAAAGTTCAAGCCCAGAAGGAGATGTCGTGTTGGATACTACACCGCATGCCATTGATTCCATCAAATCATGGAGGCAATTTTTTGAAACCTTGGACTACGAAATCAAGAATTTTCCCGATGATTCCGAAAACAAACTCTGGGACATAGCAGAGTCCGAACTTCACAAAGTAGCCACGCGCCCACAACTCATGACATACAACGGCATGATCAGTTGGGATTTAGAGAGGACAGGCGTGCAAACTAGAAGCATTTTGGACAACCAAGGGGTCATCATCGGCTCTTTCAAACCAGAACATATACAAGTAATGTACAAACTGTCTCCCAATTCTAAGTACATTTACAATAAAGAGTTTGTAAGTGAATTTCAAAGGAAAGAATGCATAGAGGCTGACCAAACATACCTCGGCATAATCAAAGACTAGTGGAGACACCCAGCAAAATTCAGGACCGATACACATAATGTTTATGCCACAGCCTCATTGAACGAGTACATGGTCTATGTGGCGATGATGTTATGTAGACTTTTCGGGAAGAAAATACCTACCCATTTCCCTGTAGAATGGGTACCCCTTTTACATGAAGCAGTCAAAGGCTATAGCTTCAATTGGAACAAAATTCTATCAGATAACCTAGCTAAGGAGTTTATGGAGTATCAAATCACGAGATCCAGTGGAAGACCAATAGATTTTTACATGTCAGCGTACATCATGGACGCTATATGTTTCACAACTCCTTTCCCTTTGATGAATTGGAGTTGGAACCCAACTTGCACTGAACATATTCATGAATATCATTCTAAGCTGTGGGAAGAAAATGATAAAGATTATTTGTACGAATTTTTTCATTTTGTGGTGATACCGGTGCATCAGATGATGTATGGATGTGCACCCCCCCATATTTCAGAGTCGGTCATAGGAAACCTCAAGGAGGTTGCCAATTGGTTTATTGAGGAGAATTTCTCCTATATCATGGTTTTCAAATGTTCTATCTCTCCTCATGTACTTTCGAAATTCCTCCCTAACAGACTGGTATGCAGGGAGGTAACTCATCAGATAATAACATGTGGTATTGGGATAGAGCTAAAGACAGCTCAAAACAAAATTTGGCCAGTCTTTCCCGTACAGATTAGAAGGTTTTCGCTACTCAATCTACGTCATTCCAAAGTTGAAGTTGCATCTCTTGAGGAGGTCAAGCTAGTGAATCTCGAACACAGGAAACATGACCCTTATCGAACAGTGGGGAGCCACATGGCCCACTGTGGCATGAAAGCGTTTGAACATGAGGAATCCCCTCGCGACGACATTTTCAAAGGGGTCAAAACCTACAAAGAGGTGTTAGGTAGGGTTTAGACATTATCACCTAGCTTGCAAACCAGTCTTCTAACCTTCCAGAGACACAGACGAAGTGGTTTTCCCAAGGTATTGTAGGGTGAAGCAACAACATTCCCTCCAGAAAAAAAAAATATTCCCCCAGGCTTTAGACAGAAAGCAAAGAATAAAGCAGACACCGAGGAAAACCCACAGGAGGTAGAAGGATCTTCACAAAACAAAGAATTCCCATAGACAGAGAATCCAGGAGAAGAAGCATAAAAAAGGTCTAAGACACCTCTCGAGTCCAATCAATCTACCCCCCCTTCATCATCTACTATTCATAATGATACTCCCAAGACAACAGGGGAAACAAAATCCACAAAGTTGGGTAATCCCATCACTTCCTTGACCCCTTTACAATCTACTTTTGGTTTCCTTCGGGTAGGGGTCATATATGCTAGCGACCTCGACCCTATCTCCAAAGAATAAATTCCTCCCTCTGATTACTTCTTCAGTAAAAAGAGGAAGGTTGTATTAAAACAGGAGATGTTAATCAGAGAAGACAGTATGGTAAAGAAACACAGGGTGTTGGTTGATGGGAAAAACATGGAAGAGGGATATTTTGCTACAGAGGTGGCAGGCTCCATGGGAGCACTGGCAACAATAAATCTATTCATTGTTAGCAATATGAGAGAAAGATTGGGACAAAGTAACCGCAGGATAACCCAGTTGCAAGATCAACTAAAAGATACCAAGAAAAAAAATAAAAGAAGAAATAAATAAAGGTCTAGAGAAGGCCTGAGTTGTTGACAAGAAAGAAATTCAATTGCTTAAGTCAAGTCTAGACGAGATGAAAGAGAAGATGCAGACTAGCCAAATACAGGTTATTCGGCAAGAAGAATTGGTAAGACAACTACAGGCTAAATTCAATTCAATAAAAGGCCAGGTTATAGACCTAAAAGTTTTTCAAGACCAATCACTGGAAATATATGTGAAGGTAGAAGTCGAGCAACAGGAAGTAATCTCCCAAGTAGAGATTATTCATAATTATTTTCAGGAAGCAAGAAATGCTTTTGATAATATTATTTTTAAAGAAAAAGAAGCTAAAGCAGCAAGGGCCACTTTCCAAAAGGCAGTTGTATGTTCTGAAAACAAAGAAGTAATGAAAATTCTAAAGCTTTATGTCACAGAGTAGATTAGAGGCGATATCATGCTCAAGGTATGGGAAAACAACATAGCAGAATATAAGAAAATAGTTAAAGAAATCAAAGATGATTGTGATAGAATCTTTGATTTATTGGACAAGAAATCAATAGGTATTGGAAGAGACAATTTCATTGGGCAATTAGGACAGATAAACATTGTAAGACACCAGTTAAATTTCAAAGAGGGTTTGAACAAATTTCAAATGGAAATTTCATAGTTAAAGGAAATGGATGTTACCCTAATAGACAGGTGGCTAGTGAAGCCAAACTTAAAATTTCAATCAATTAAGTTTACTAGTAAAGGGATTGAAGATCGGCTTCCAGAAAATCAGAGAAAATTCTATTTATTTGAAGCAAAGGATCTTCCAGAGCCTCCCATAAATTTCGTACATCTTCTTGAAAAATGTATTGGATGTATCAGGTCAAAAGAAGGAGATACTTCAGTAAAACAATGAAGTATCATTTTGAACACTTATATTATCGAGATGATAGGAAAATAAATGATAATCATGCAAACGGTTGGGGTTTGCAATTCTTGTAACTGTTTTCCCCTAAGAGTTAGGAGATCACCAACCAACAATCATCAGGGATTTGGTATAAATATAATTTCAGGATACTGATCTAAGGCTTTTTCTGGGTGCATTGTAAAGAAGAATTTGAAGACATATTTTGAATTAATACAAATACAGATTGAAGATTCTAGATCTGGTCAAGTTTGAGTTAAGTGTTTCTCTGTTGTTTCATATTTTTCATATACCCCTTTGATTAATGCTTAACTGCAATTTAGTACAACCTCTACTGTGGTAATTAATTATTCTTGCAATTTAGTCGTTTACAGCCTTTCCTCTGTATCAACTATCAGCAGATATAAGACTTGCAAATGTTTTATATTTCAATATCATATGCTTCATTAAGAGTTTTTCCTGATTATTTTCTTCCCCTGTCAACAAAGTGAGATTCCTCACCCTGTTCGGCAGCTTTATGTTTTCTCTTCATTTCATGCATATCCCCTTTTCAAAATTTAACTCAGATACCAGAAACGACCTTTAGTTTCGTTATTCTATTAATTCAAGGTTTTTGGAGTTCTTTTTACATGTTTTGAAGCAAAAATAGTGAACCCTTAAAATAAAATACAAGAGTTTATTCTTCCAATATTTATCCCTCATGACTGTCCTAGTTACAAGACAACATGATATTGAACCTGGACTATCGGATCAAACGAGCATTACTTTGAATTTATTTAACACCATATTACAAACAACGAACAATCGGGTTGAGTTAGAGCATTCATGGGCACTAATTGAAAGAGACATTAGCATCCAAGAAAATTGGGAAGCTAGACAGAGACAGTTAAAGAATCAGCCATAGCCCTTTCATGTAACCTACCTTTTTATACGTATCCCTCTCTATCTTTTTGGATGCCTTGACGGTGTACTTTAGATCCTTAAAGTACAAACTCAGGAACAACATCTTTTTGGCGTCGTTGTCGAGGAAGAAGAAACGAAGCTTTTCCCTGGGAAGAATGACATTGACACTTTTTATCTTTGATAGTGAACAAAGATCGAAAACCTTATAAGGCTACCCTTATATTTCACTTGCTGACTCCATGATAAATAAACTGGCTTTTAACCGAAAGAATACCAGAAGAAACCCAGACGACAAATAGACTTCACCTGTTCCAGATCCAGAAAAAATTTTAAAATCAAGAAGATATCTTAAACAGACTGTATCATCGAAAAATAGATTTTATCAACCTAAAATTACAGAGTCGAACACTAGAGATCTTTTTGAAGGATCGAATACCCCACCGTATTACGGGGAATTACCTACCAATAAGATTACAGCCTTTGAGCCTTGTTTGGTCTCGCCTGATTTTAAAACTGAGATTTTCCCAATCGCTTCTTTCACCAACAAAAGTAAAAGATCTGCATCACTTCCCGCTTCGATTGAGACTTCTTCACCTCGCGAAGTTCATTTTCCTATCTCTCAGAACTCCTATGATCATCCTATTCTTCTCGACACAAATCTTGTTGATTCTCCTTTATATTCACCCTATGAGTCCGAAGAAACTAGTCCACTTTTCCCTAGTTCCCCTTCCTCAAGTTTCCTATCTCTCAATAACCAATTTCCTGAAACCCTTCCTCATAATTTCCAAGAAACGACCTCTAAATCATCAATGGTTGCAATTGAAGGAGGTGCTTCTAGAGGTGGGGTTGGAGGAGGAGGAGCAGGCATCCAAGTATCACCCTCTAGAATCTTTGCAAAGGTGGCTACTAGATATGCCCCTTTGGTCCTCCCAGTCCCCCTACATGACTTACCTGAAAACTACATGAAGAATCTTTCAAAATTCACAAGAGAGGGTGATTTGACTGCAGTCGAACACATCAATTTCTTTGACCAATTTGCCAATATCCTTGGACTCGAACATGAATATGTCTATTTGAGACTCTTGGTTCAAACTTTTGAAGGACAGGTAAGAACCTGGTTTCGAGGCCTAGCAGCAGGATCTATACCGTCTTATGAGGAACTTGAAAATGCTTTTATTAGACAGTGGGGGGAAAGGAAAGACCGTCTTTATTATCTAACTGAATTTGGGGCTCTAAGAAAGAAACACAATGAATCAATCCTCGAGTTCACTCAGAGGTTCAATAAATTGTATAATAAGATCTCAGCCAAGGTCAAACCCTCCCAACCTGCAGCAAAAGTAACCTTCGTTGGGGCTTTCGATTTTGATTTTGCCCTGTTATTGAGGGGATATCGGTAGACCTCACCAATATGCAAGATGATGCCTTAGAGATTGAGTCAAACATGATGGCATCAGGGAAGTTGAAAATCAAATTTGAAACTAGAAACAAAGAAACCATAAGATATAGAGATCAAGGGGGACCATCTGGATCAGGAAGATCTTCGGAAGACAAAATAGATGACATGGCGAGAATAATCAAAGAGATCTCAAATAAGATTTCAAGAATGGAGCTAGATCAAGCGAAGAATGAGCACTTTCCCAGAAAGGATTTCAAAAGGAATCCTAACCCTCAAAATCCACCAAGACAGATTAAGAATGAAGATCAAAAAATTCAAGCCCCCTTTAAAAGCGAAAACTTTATAGGAGGAGAAGACGTGGACGATTTTGAGGAATTAGAAGAAGACATTAATAATCTTGGCGACGATTGCCTACAACCTTTTTTAACGAGGCAAGATTATGAAAAATCTACAACCATGAAAGATAGGTCCCAAAATAACAAAAACAGTGGTATTATTGAATATTCAACCTATCAAGAAATTGTGGACAATATAATGGTCGAACTCCACCAAAAATACAATCTAAGGCCTAGAAACAAGAGCCTCGCAACTCCCCCAGTGAAAAATATTTTGCTGAGGGGTGAAACAGATGAGTCAGTTTCAAAAAACATTGAGAAACAAACTATAAAAACTAGAACCGCTAACACACAGCCTACCAAAACAAAGCCAGCAGAGACATCAGTCGTAAACGCACAGAAAACGAAAGTCCCTGTAATTGAAACTAAAACCTCACTACAAAAGAAAGATGAAAAGAAGGGGTCAGAAACCCAAACCATAGAGGTCAACAAAACAATAGGAAGTTTTAATCTGGAAAATGAAATAAATAAAATCAAAATCCCTATACCTCTTGTCGAACTGGCGTAAAATCCAATTTACAGGAAACAAATCACCAACTTAATCAGTTTTTCAGAAAATGAAAGTCAGGTCGATGTCATAAATTTAGAAGACGACAAGCCTAACATAGTTTTCGGCCCACATTTCGACAGTTCGAAAGACATTGTCGCCCCTTTCTATATCACTCTGGCTGTACACGGTCACTTACTCCATAATTGCATGTTAGATTCGGGTGCCTCTCACAATGTAATGCCTAAAGCCATTATGGAAAGACTTGGTCTTGAAATTACCAGACCTTATGGAGATTTATATTCATTCGATTCAAGAAAGGTTAAGTGTATAGGCATGATAAAGGATTTAGCAGTCAATCTTGCACAGATACCCGCGAAAGGCATTCTAATGGATGTGGTCATCGTTGATATACCCCCGAAGTATGGTATGCTCTTATCCAGGTCTTGGGGCGCTAAACTTGGAGGATCCCTCCAACTCAACATGACGTATGCCACGATCTCGGTATTTGGAGGGCAGTTCACGCGTTTGTATAGAGAAACCAGGTTAGCATTCACGGTAAGTGACCCACATAACCAAAACAACTACCCTGTTTATATTGTTGATCAAGATTTAGGCAATTGTATTTTATCTATTGATGACGATATTGATGTATGTATAGAAGAAAGTTGTACAGAAAATAAAAAAGAAAAAGAGAAATTAAAATAGGATGTATATAACACTGGTGTTTGGAAGATGTTTTTTGATGGTGCCTCATCTTATTTTGGGGCCGGATCTAGGGTGCTTTTTGTGGCACATGGTGACAAATTCATTATCCTTTTCTCTTATAGATTACAATGGAACAATGAACATACTAACAATATATGTGAGTATGAAGCCGTAGTGTTAAGATTGGAAGATGCCAGGAGAATGAAAATTAAAAACTTGGAAGTCTTCGGCGATGCAGAGCTAATCGTGAAATAGGTAAATCGTCAATACCAGGCCAAACATCCTAGGTTAAGATCTTATCGAAACTGTGTTTGGGACCTGATCGGAAACTTTTTCTCCTCTGTTAATGTTCATTATATTCCCAGAACAAAAAATCAACATGCGGATGCATTAGCCAAAGCAGGTTCAACATTCACACCTCCCACTGCTTTCAAATTAAAATACCATATACTAATGAGACATAGGCCTTCCATACCGAATAGCATACAACATTGACAAGTTTTTGAGGACGATGAACAACTCCGAAAATTTTTAGAGACAGTGGATGACTTTGTCGAAACGCATGCCGACCAAGAAAACCAGAATGACCCTATTTGGATCATGCAGGAAGGCGAAGATCCCCAAAAGTTCCAAGATAAAATTGCTAACCATCGGATGTTTTTTTTAAAAAAGAATCAGATACCTAAGGGTCTGATCCCCTTAGAAAGGCTATTCAACCCTGATGAAGTCTACCTTATAGCCTCAACCGAAGGAGGTCGAGGATTGTGATATAGGTACCAAAGAAAATCCTAGGTTGGTGAAATTATCCAAATATCCGTCTCCGGAAATCAAAAATAAGTATGCTGAGTTGCTTAGACAATATAAAGACGTTTTCGCTTGGTCTTATGACGAATTGAGAACTTATGACACTAATATAATGGAACATAAAATTCCTCTGAAACCAGGTGTAAGACCTTTCAAGAAAAAACTCAGACAGATTAACCCTATCCTACTACTGGTAATAGAAAAAGAAGTCAAAAAACTCCTGGACACTAAAATCTCCCACTGAGATACTCTAAGTGGGTAGCCAATTTAGTCCCAGTGAAAAAGAAAAACGGTGAGATTAGGTTGTGTGTAGATTTTAGAAACCTGAATCGATCATCACTTAAAGACAATTATCCATTACCTAAGATGGATCATGTTTTAGAAAAAGTAGTTGGAGCTAACAGAATGTCCATGATTGATGGTTTTTTAGGTTACAATCAAATTGCAATATACCAAGATGACAAAGAAAAAACTGCGTTCACTACCCCTTGGGGTACTTTTATGTATGACAAAATGTCTTTTGGTTTAATGAATGCAGGGGCAACTTTCCAACGAGCCATGGATATCGCTTTTGTGGGCGAAAGAGATAAGTTCGTCGTTATCTATCTTGATGACCTGGCCGTTTTCTTTAAATCTGATGTAGAACATCTAACACACCTCAAACAAACTTTTGAGAAATGTCGCAAATTTGGTTTGTCACTTAATCCCAAGAAATCCCATTTCGCAATGCAAGAAGGTAAACTCTTGGGTCATATCGTGTCAAGACATGGAATTAAAATTGATCCCAAAAGGGTCGAGACGGTAGATACCATAAATATCCCTAGAAACGTAAAAGAAATTCAGTCTTTTTTAAGAAAAATAAACTTCTTGAGAAGATTCATCCCTAATTTTGCCGAAATTGTTAAATTGATTACAGATATGCTTAAAAAGAACAACGAGGTGAAATGGACAAACAAAGCCAAAACATCGTTTCAACATATAAAGAATGTAATAAGCAAAGCTCCAGTCCTGGCAAGCCCAGATTACAAAAAAGAGTTTTTAATTTTCTCTTTTGCCTCTGAACATACAATCGCGGCTGTATTGTTGCAGAAAAATGATGAAGGTTTTGAGCGGCCTATTGCATTCTTTAGCAAAAGTCTCAAAGACATTGAGCTGAAATATGACATATTGGAAAAACAAGTTTATGCAATGGTAAAAGCTCTCAAGGCTTTCAGAACCTACGTATTGCACTCAAAGATCATTGCCTATGTGCCGTCAAGTTCTATTAAAGATATATTGGTGCAGCCAGACAGTGGCAGAAGAAGAGGCAGATGGTTGGCTTAGGGCTAAGATTTAGTAGTTTGACTTGGAAGTCAAACCAACCAAAATTATTAAAGGCCAAGGTTTGGCCAAATTGATAGCCGAATCAAATCTAAAAGCACTTGAGATAAATCAATTACAAGAAAATGAGGGATTTCTAGAAATAGATGAGCTTGATGTCGCTACACCCACAACTGAGATTCAAGACAAGTTCTCTACTTCAGTCTGGTACCGCGATAATGTTTCTTACCTATTGACCCTTCGATGTCCTAGTGAGTTAACCCCATCTAAAACCAGGACACTGAAGTTACACGCTGTAAAATATTGTATCATAGATGGTAAATTGCACTGGAAAGACACCTTGGGTTTCCTACTGAGTTGCTTAGTCAAGACCAAAAAAAAAAGGGTTATAGATGAATTCCACGAGGAAGTGTGCGGCAGGCACCATGCTTGGCGGGAAACGGCTTATAAAATATTAAAAGTCGGGTATTACTAGCCTAGATTATTCACCAATGTGAATAATAAAGTCCGAACTTGTACTCCTTGTCAGTTGTTTACAGGGAAACAGAAAGTCCCAGCTTTACCTTTAGTTCTGGTTAAAACCAAAGCTCCATTTCAACTATGGGGTCTTGATTTCATTGAAGAAATTCACCCACATTCCAACTCACAACACAAGTGGATTCTAACTGCTACAGACTATTTCACTAAATGGGTGGAAGCCATTCCCACAAGAAATGCAACTGAATCAGTAGCAATCAATTTCCTAAAAGAAAATATTTTATCCAGGTTTGGTTGTCCCCGAAAGATAATCACTGATAATGCCCAAGCATTTAAGTCAATGGCCATGGTAAGCTTCTACCAAAAATACAACATCATATTAGGACACTCAACAACTTACTATCCCCAGGGTAATGGTCTAGCTGAATCATCTAATAAAAGTCTTATCACTGTGATAAAGAAGGTTTTGACTGAAAATAAGAAAGCATGGCATATCCATTTAAAATATGCTCTATGGGCTAATAGGATAAGTATCAAAAGATCAATTGAGATTTCCCCTTTTCAGATGGTATATGGCATCGACGTCATTTTACCAATAAATCTTGCTCCACCTGTGATGAAACATTCGCAAGATTCAAATGAAGAACCCAACGACGTTACCAAGAGGATAAACCAGCTGGTTGAAGTTCAGCAAAATTGGGCTGAAGTGAATGAAAGGTTATAGAGATATCAGGATAACATGAAGGCCTTATTCGATCGAAAAGCTAAAGATAGATATTTCCTCCCTGGTGATTTGTTCTTGAAATGAGAAGCCAGGAGAGAAGACACTGGTAAACATGACAAGTTTGATCTTATTTGGTCTGACCCATATAAGATTTCGGCTTCTGAGGGGAAAAATGTTTTTTTATTAGAAAATCTCGATGGAAACATTCTCAACGCCCCTGTAAATGGGAGGAACCTAAAAACTTCATGCAATAATGTGTTTCTGAACTCTCATTGTACATACCAGTTTGTTTTCATGCTTACTATATAGTTTCATTTCCTTAGGTAAGCTTTTTGCACCAAAAAAAAAATTGTATTCATGAGATTTCCTGACAATTAGCATGCTAACTTATTTTGCAGAAAAGTTGTTGACCAACCAAGAGACTGGAGATTCTAAAAAGGTGACAGGCACAGATAAGTATATTAATTGTCTTCCGATGAAAAAGGTAAGAAATTAGCAACCTTTTGGCCAACAAACTAGGAGTTACCAAGGTATGAGATTATGCTCTGAAAATTCAAGCTAAATTACTCTAAGAGATACGAATAAATAAATCATTACTTCAATTGATGCTAATGTTATCACTGAAATTCAAAAAAAAAAAACTAAGAAAATCTTTAAGAATGGTCATGTGTGCAGTAGTCTTTCTGAAGCCCTTTACTTTCCCCTTAAGCACGGTAAAGCCCACTTCTCACCTGACCCTGAATGTTTATCATGAGTTCTTTGAGAAAAGAAAGGTCTCACTTTGGTTCTGAAAATTCTCAAACAAACCTTCAAAAATGAGAATAGGTTGAATTTATAGTTCTTTAACTTTAGCTGAACCAAAAGTATGTCTAGGTTAATCCTAACCTTATTAGCCTTCCTGACAGGAATAAATTGATTGATTTTGCTCAAGGAAATTCAAAAAGGATGTCAAGAAGTTTCCCTCAAGAATTTCCCTGAAGTCAATGATGTTTGAAGGAAAGAGAGAAGATTGGCCGAGAGCTATTTAAGTGAGTTGGCAGGCCTCTGTTTCTTAAAAAAATTCAAGCAGATATCTTCCCGATGTATTTTACATACTGATTGATTGCCCCCACTTCATATTAAAAGAAAACATATACAGACAGATGGTGAAATAAAATTCAATATTGATTGCCCCCATCTAGTCTAAAGAGATGAAGAAAGGAAATTCATTATATTGATTACCCTCATCTCAGCATTTAATTGCTAGAAAACAATGAAGTGGTGAAAGGAAATTCAATATGGAAAGTCTGATAACTTCACCGGGGTACTGAACAGGCTCGATGGCAGTGAAGAGATATCTTTATATCTGATAAGGTTGTTATACATGAATTGCAAGACGCTCTGGTAACTTTTCTTCTTTTAGCTGGATTCACATTATAGGTTTCTGGGATCCCCTAATTTGACACCTTTAAATTTATTTTACCTTGATGCAAACAGAATCAAATGAAACCTGGTAGAATGGTTAATTTGGTTTTGATTATATTATACAGATCTGAGGTCAGTTTAAGAAAAAGAAATCTATTGAGAACCTAACTCGAGAAAATCGGAGGTTTTATTTTTGAAGAATTTTCAAAATCAAATGCAGAGATCCTAAAGTCTTGTCTCGATTTCCCTCCTGGTCTGTTTCACAAAGTTGAATTATTGACCCCATTTACCCAATGAAGGCACTTGATCTACATGTTCTTCTCATCCCACAAGGAAATGAGATCCCTAGATGGAGCCTAATGTTGATACGAAGTTTAATTTTGTATCCCTTTAAACCTGAAGCTTTGCTTTTTCCTAGTCATGGAGCCACCCTTAGTCCTAAAAAAGAGTCAAAAGTCTTTCAATTTTTCGGGTTTCGGGATTCAACCTTTCACAAAGCATGTTTTCCTAACTAACAAACCCAGACTCCCGGTGCCGAAATCCTGAAAATGATTTATATTAAAGTAATAATAAAAAAGGAAAAAGTAGGTGTTATAAGTCCCGACGCGCGTTTCACAAAGCATTATTTAATCGTGATTAATTAAACTCTTAAACACAATCAACAATTCATTAATCTTTCGCGATTCGGGTTTCCTTGTATCAAAGTGTTGTTAAAACGTCAGCCCTTGAATTCTCGGTCCCCGATATTTCGAAAAGAAGAAGTTAATTACTAATCTTAATTGATTAAATCGTTAATACAAGTAATCAGCGTCTAAACTAATCCCATCGTGATTTCGCAATTCGGGGTTTGCTTATGACATACCTCATGGGTACAGGATCCTCAAAATTTTGAAATGCGAAATCGCTAATTTTTAACAAAGTTTAAAACGAATTTAAGTTAGTTTAAAATGGGATTAATAAAGATTAAAATGACTTTTCGCATTTCGGGATTTGGTGAAAGCAGTCATTTTGAAACTCCAGTTTGAAATCGTCGATATACGGTAATATCTGTAACGGATGAATAGAGATATTTTTAACTTAACTGTGTATCTCTGGGCGTATCTCCCTCATTAAAACATTAAAGTTTTACCTCCTGTCTTAGTACGTCTGTCGTAAGAAGAGTTAAAGGTTAGTAAAGGTTTGGTTTCTTCGAATTTTCATTCTTATTGTTTCGACTCATAAGTGAATTGCATTCAACAAACTGACGCATTTCTCTCTGCGACAGATATTCATTCTAAACACGAACATTATGGCACCAGAAAGGCACCCAAGAAAAGTGAAGAAACAGCTGAAAGTTCAAGCCCAGAAGGAGATGTCGTGTCTGATACTACACCGCATGCCATTGAATCCATCAAATCATGGAGGCAAATTTTTGAAACCTTGGACTACGAAATCAAGAATTTTCCCGATGATTCGAAAAACAAACTCTGGGACATAGCAGAGTTCGAACTTCACAAAGTAGCCACGCGCCCACGACTCATGACATACAACGACATGATCAGTTGGGCTTTAGAGAGGACACACGTGCAAATTAGAAGCATTCTGGACAGCCAAGGGGTCGTCATCGGCTCTTTCAGACCGAAACAGATACAAGTAATGTATAAATTGTCTCCCAATTCTAAGTACATTTACAATAAAGAGTTTGTAAGTGAATTTCAAAGGAAAGAATGCACAGAGGTTGACCAAACATACCCTGTCATAATCAAAGACTGGTGGAGACACCCAGCAAAATTTAGGTCCGATACCCATAACGTTTATGCCACGGCCTCATTGAACGAGTACATGGTCTATGTGGCAATGATGTTATGTAGACTTTTCGGGAAGAAAAGTCCTACCCATTTCCTTGCAGAATGGGTACCCCTTTTACATGAAGCAATCGAAGGCTATAGCTTCAATTGGAACAAAATTCTATCAGATAACCTAGCTAAGGAGGTTATGGAGTATCAAATCGCGAGATCCAATGGTAGACCAGTAACTTTTTACATGTCATCATACATCATGGACGCTATATGTTTCACAACTCCTTTCCCTTTGATGAATTGGAGTTGGAACCCAGCTTGCACTGAACCTATTCATGAATATCATTCTAAGTTGTGGGAAGAAAATGCTAAAGATTTTTTTTATGAAATTTGTTATTTCATGGTGATACCGGTGCATCAGATGATGTATCGTTGTGCACCCCCCCTTATTTCAGAGTCGGTCATAGGAAACCTCAAGGAGGTTGTTGATTGGTTTATTGAGGAGAATTTCTCCTATATTACGGTTTACAGATGTTCTATCCCTCCTCATACACTTCTGAAATTCCTCCCTGACAAACTGGTATGCAGGGAGGTAGCTCATCAGATAATAACATGCAGTATTGGGATAGAGATGAAGACAGCTCAAAAGAAATTTTGGCCAGTTTTTCCTGTACAGATTGGAAGGTTTTCGCTACTCAATTTGGGTCATTCCAAAGTTGAAGCTGCAACTCTTGAGGAGGTCAAGTTGGTGAATCTCGAACACAGGAAACACGACCCTTATCGAACAATGGGAAGCCACATGGCCCACTGTGGGATGAAAGCATTTGAACATGAGGAATCCCCTCGTGATGACTTTTTCAAAGGGGTCAAAACCTATGAAGAGGTGTTAGGCAGGGTACAGACATTATCACCCGACTTGCAAACCAGTCTTCTAACCTTCTAGAGACATAGACGAAGCAGTTTTCCCAAGGTATTGTAGGGCGAAGCAACAACATCCCCTCCAAAACAAGAAAACATTCCCCCAGGCTTCGGACAGAAAGCACAAAATAAAGCAAACACCGAGGAAAACCCACAGGAGGTCGAAGGATATTCACAAAACAAAGAAGTCCCGTAGATAGAGAATCCAAGAGCAAAAGCAGAAAAAAGGTTTGAGACACCTCCCGAGTCCAGTCAATCTACCCCCCCTTCGTCATCTACTATTCATATTGATATTCCCAAGACAACAAGGGAAACAAAAACCACAAAGTTGGGTAATCTCACCACTTCCTTGACCCCTTTACAATCTACTTTTGGTTTCCCTCAGGTAAGAGTCATATATGCTAGCGACCTCGACCCTATCTCCAGAGAATAAATTCCTCCCTCTGATTACTTCTTCAGTAAAAAGAGGAAGGTTGTATTAAAACAAGAGATGTATATGAGAGAAGGCGGTATGGTAAAGAAACAAAAGGTGTTGATTGATGGGCAAAACATGGAAGAGGGAGATTTCACTACAGAGGTGGCAGGCTCCATGGGAGCGCTGGCAACAACAAATCTATTCACGGTTAGCAATATGAGAGCAAGGTTGGGACAGAGTAACCGCAGGATAACCCAGTTGCAAGATCAACTAAAACATACCGAGAAAAATATCAAAGCAAAAATAAATAAAGGTCTAGAGCAGGCCAAAGTTGCTGACAAGCAAGAAATTTAATCGCTTAAGTCAAGTCTAGACGAGATGAACGAGAAGATGCAGACTAGCCAAATACAGATTATTCGGCAAGAAGAATTGGTAAGACAACTGTAGGCTAAATTGAATTCAATAAAAGACCAGGTTATAGGCCTGAAAGTTTTTCAGGACCAATCACTGGAAATACATGTGAAGGTAGAAGCCGAGCAACAGGAAGTAATCTCCCAAGTAGAGATTATTCAGAATTATTTTCAGGAAGCAAGCAATGCTTTTAATAATATTATTTTTAAATAAAAAGAAGCTAAAGCAGCAAGGGCCACTTTCCAAAAGGCAGTTGTATGTTATGAAAATGAAGAAGTATTGAAAATTCTAAAGCTTTCTGTCACAAAGAAGATCAAAGGTGATATCATGCTCAAGGTATGGGAAAACAGCATAGCAAAATATAAGAAAATAGTCAAAGAAATCAAAGATGATTGTGAAAAAATCTTTGATTTATTGGACAAGGAATCATTAGGTATTGGAAGAGACAATTGCACTGGGCAATTAGGACATATAAACATTGTAAGATACCAGTTAAATTTCAAAGAGGGTTTGAACAAATTTCAAATGGAAATTTCACAGTTAAAGGAAATGGATGTTACCCTAATAGACAGGTGGCTAGTGAAGCCAAACTTAAAATTGCAATCAATTAAGTTTACTGGTAAGAGGATTGAAGATCGGCTTCCAGAAACTCAGAGAAAATTCTGTTTATTTGAAGTAAAGGATCTTCCAAAGCCTCCCAGAAATTGGGTACATCTTCTTGAAAAATGTATTGGATGTATCAAGTCAAAAGGAGATACTTCAGTAAAACAATGAAGTATCATTTTGAAAACTTATATTATCGAGATGATAGGAAAATAAAGGATAATCATGCAAACAGTTGGGGTTTGCAATTCTTGTCACTGTTTGCCCCTAGGGGTTAGGAGATCACCAACCAACAATCATCAGGGATCTGGTATAAATATAATTTCAGGATACTGATCTAAGGCTTTTTATGGGCGCATTGTAAAGAATAATTTGAAGATATATTTTGAATTAATACAAATACAGATTGAAGATTCCAGATCTGGTCAAGTTTGAGTTATGTGTTTCTCTGTTGTTTCATATTTTTCATATACCTCTTTGATGAATGCTTAACTGCGATTTAGTACAACCTCTACTGTGGTAATTAATTATTCTTGCAATTTAGTCATTTACAACCTTTCCTTTGTTTCAACTATCAACAGATACAAGACCTGCAAATGTTTTATATTTCAATATCATATGCTTCATTAAGAGTTTTTCCTGATTATTTTCTTCCCCTGTCAACAAAGTGAGATTCCTCTTTAATCGATGCCTCATCATGTTCGACAACTTTATGTTTTCTCTTCGTTTCATGCATATCCCCTTTTCAAAATTTAACTCAAATACCAGAAACGACCTTTAGTTTCGTTATGCTATTAATTCAAGGTTTTTGGAGTTCTTTTTACATGTTTTGAAGCAAAAATAGTGAACCCTTAAAAGAAAATACAAGAGTTTATTCTTCCAATCTTTATCCCTCGTGATTGTCCCAGTTACAAGACAACCTGATATCGAACCTAGACTATCGGATCAAACGAGCATTGCTTTGAATTTATTTAACACCATCTTACAGACAGCAAACAACCGAGTTGAGTTATAGCATTCATGGGCAGTAATTGAAAGAGACATTAGCATCCAGGAAAACTGGGAAGCTAGACAGAGACAGTTAAGGAATCAGCCATAGCCCTTTCATGTAACCTACCTTTTTATACTTAGCCCTCTCTATCTTTTCGGATGCCTTGATGGTGTACTTTAGAGCCTTGAAGTACAAACTCAGGAACACCAGATTACATGTCGGGCCTTCCTTCTACTAAGAATGACAATGACTGTGTTTTCGTGGTCGTCGACAGATTCTCGAAGATGGCCATTATGGCGGCCTGCAAGAAGAATATCACAACAGAAGTCACTGCTAAACTCTTCTTTGAATGAGTGTGGGAACACTTTGGGATCCCATAGTCTATCATCTTAGATCAGGACAACAGGTTCCTCAGTACATTTTGTTCCAGCCTCTGGTCAAGGTTAGACACCAAGCTCACCAAGTCCACAGCTTTCCATCCCCAAACTGATGGCCAGACAGAGGTAGTCAACAGGATGATCGTACACATTTTGCGCATGTACAACTCAAAGCATCCACACACATGGGATGAGAGCCTCCCCTATGTACAACATAGCTATAACCGGGCCCTCCACAGCTCAACCGACCACAGCCCCTTTCAGGTGGGCTTGGGATCTAGCCACTATGTCCCATTAACGTAGCCATACCATTTGCAGCTACTCAAGTTGATTCGGCTCATGTCCAGTCTGAAGCTACCAAGGCGAACAACTTCATTGAGCGCATTCAACACATTCGCCAATAGGTTCATGACATATTGGACAGAGCCAATGCTAAGTACAAGCAACGGCATGATCAACATCAGGTGCAACATAACTTCCCGGTGGGCGACAAAGTGTGGCTACATTTGTAGAAGGAGCACCTTGTTGGACCCCATCACAAGCTTCGCCCACTCCAATATGGGCCATACACCATCACCAAGGTTGTAGGGGACAATGCCTTCGAGCTCAGTATCCCACCATTCCTTGGTCTACACCCAGTACCGCCTTCGGCCTTACTTTCCACCTCTACTGGACATATCTGACATGGCAAAACAACTCACACCAACAGAGTTAAACCCAGACTGCATGGAACAAGCCACAACTGATCGGATTATGGACACACAGATCAAGAACACCTGCCAGTAGAGGATCTAGCTATATCGAGTTGTCAAAGCAGGCCAAATCCTTCACTAGGGCAAGTGGCTCACTAGGGACCAAGTTCAGCAGAAGTTTCTTCATCTCATGGAGGAACTCAACGCAATGGGGACCATTGCTTCCTAAGGGGGGAGGAATGATCCAAGTGGATATTGGTGGCCACCCACATATTCCACTTGGACCCCCACCATTGTTTCTTTCAGTTTTTCAGTTTCCTTAATTGTAGCACAATTTACTATTTTTGACAGTTTTTCGGGTCTTGAACTTCCGGAGCCGTTTTGAGGCCCTAAATGATGTTTTTTGGGCATGGTCCGGTCGTAAAATGTCAATATGATCATCATGATCATCATGATATTTTCTACCAACTATTATAGTCCTCGGATAGATATTTCTAACGATGTATCATGTGCATCAAACGAAGATAGTATGCCAAAGTTAAGACCCCAAGAAATCGATGTACCAATTTACCCCGGTGAGGCTCATATTCTGGCGTTTCATCTCCTAGGGTTAGGTTGTTGGATGTTTAGGGTTTTCCATTGTTTCTCAATAACATATAGGCCTTCGAGTCTCATTGTAACACATAGTTCAGAGGCTTGTAGCCACCACATCTCTTCTCAGAGATAAGTTACCAGCGCCTTAGCTAGTTTATTTCTATTATGTCTATAAACAAATTTCAGTTATTTGATATTAATGAAATGAAGTGTTATTTCCGTTGCATCTTTGTATTCATGGTTATTTGTGTATTTTGTTGCGTTCCTGCATAAATCTGGATCATGTACCCTTTACTTTCTAGAACTATAACTGAAATAAGATTTTTCTTTAAACCAAGAACATAAATAATTTTTTCAACATGAAATACATTACCTCATTGAATTTGAAAGGATGTTAATCCAACTCCTTTGATGCCATAAGTGTCATCATCACCCAATTCTACCTTCACATTGAACTTCTTATCTCGGTAGTTCACAAGGTTCTTTTTTAAGCTTGTCATGTGCTTGGAGGCCCCGTTGTCCACTAACCAAATTTCTTCTGATTTGGTGACAACACCGGAGAGAGCTTAACCAAGATAACTTTCTTTGCGCTGCTCTTGTTCTTTGGAAACAACTTTGGTTCTCTTTCTTTGACAATCTTCTTCCTCAGTTGCAATTGAAGCATGGAACCTACCTTTCTGTTTCTTCTTTGAAGGAGGGTTCCTGCAGTTTTTTGCATAATGACCTAGCTTGTTACAGTGAAAGCATCTTACTTTAGATAAATGAGAGTGAGGATGAGAGTGTTTACCTTGAGGTTTCTTACCTTTTCCTTTGTGCTAAGGAAACCTCTTCCATTTCTTGGCTTTGACTGAAAGAGCATGGTCTTTCACATTGGAGGGTTCATTTCAGCTTTTAATTCTGCCCTCTTCTTCCAAGCATTCATGCCATAATCTCTCGAAGTTGGGTTGAACGTATCTTCCCTTTACAGATGAGAGAAATGTCTCTCATGATTCTGGAAGACCATCCACTGTTGTTTGTACAAGGTCGTCACCATCATTTGCAACTCCAATTGTTGCAAGTTGATCTCTTGTTTGGACAATTTTGAAAAAGAAGACAGAGATAGTTTCATCATTTCCCATCTTTAATGTACGTAGTTGTTTCTTCAAGGTCCTCTTTTGAGTTGGGGCCTTCTTTTCATACAAGTTGGCTAGGGCATCAAAGCATTTCTTTGTTGTCCTTAGGTGAGCAATAAGAAGCATCATACTATCTTTAACTGAGTAAAAAATGACCCTCTTGGCTTTGGTTTGTCTCTTCTTATAGGTTGTTCTTCTTGCATTTGTAGTAAGTTCTTCCATCACCCTGATAACCAACTCATCCAAATCACTTTCTTCCAGGATATTAAAGACCCTAGCCTTCCAGGCATTGAAGTTTGAAGCCCCTTCAAGCCTATCTTCTGCTTTGACTGAAAATGAAGTCGTACTGAAAACTATTTATAGGAGAGTTCTAATACAAAACAAACTTACTGTTGATCTGAAATACAAACCCTTAAAAGATGATCTATGCAGGCTCAAAAGTCTGTCACAAATGAGCTCCTTTCACGCCCTTAGCTCTGATACCATCTTAGAATTTAAGGGTAAAACAATAGGGTAGCTAGAAACACAAATTCTTAAAAAAAATTCACATCAATAGCTATTGTAATTTATGACCAACAAAGCATAATAAAATTATGATGCATAACCTAACAGCATTAGTGAACACAAATCTGAATATTACCTTAGCTGTAATAAAGAACAAATGTACCTAATTTGTTGTTGTTACCTTTCTCCAATGTATGCTCAGAAAAAACTTAGAAAAATCATAGATCAAACCCTCAGGGTAGATCTCCTCATTGGCATGGGAATAAAGCCAAGGACTCTTAGATTGATAGGCAAAAATCAGAACTCAACAAGCTGGAGAAACCACAATCAAATCAGTCCAAACCATTGTCCAAACATTAGGGTTGAAAATAATTCATTGTCCAACCTAGGGCTAGAAAGGCAAAGCTATATTCTGTCCAACACAGGTGCCTTTCTTCAAGCTAATGCAAATATCAACAATCTAAAATATCAACCCTGATGCTTAGACACAAGGCAACACAACAAAATACAGAGGCGGCACCATTGAAATATCAAGGACTGTACCAGCAAACACAGGGGCGGCACCATTGAAATACCAAGGGTTGTACCAGCAAACACAGGGGTGTCACCTACTGAAATATTAAGGGTTGTACTAGCAGACCAACAAGGGAAGCATCAACAAAATA
Organism: Picea sitchensis; assembly: GCA_010110895.2. Taxonomy (NCBI): domain Eukaryota; kingdom Viridiplantae; phylum Streptophyta; class Pinopsida; order Pinales; family Pinaceae; genus Picea; species Picea sitchensis. The sequence continues at coordinate 42,626 of SNQJ01S0026290.1, read as the reverse complement.
TCAAGGGCAACACCCAGCAGGCATAAAGGGCGGCATTCAGCAAATCAACAACCTCAACGACAAGCACAAAAAGACCCACGGCAAGTTGGAGCAACCAAGAACAAGCAAGGGAAGACACCACTAGTCCAGCGACAAGCTCAGAAGATGAAACGACTAGCAGGGAAGACCCACGACAGGCTGAAACATGCAGAAGGGGACTCTTGAAAACCTGTTCAGAAAGGCCGCAGCAAAACCTCAGTCTCAACATCAACTTGGAGGAGAAAGACCATATGATCAAGTGTGTCAAGTGAAGGAGAGATCACTTCTTTATATAGTTGAGGTAGGTAAGGTAGGGCTAATCATATTAGTCCACTTGCCATAGCTTTAGGGTTAGATTAACCCCTTAATATAATAATAATATTTTACCAATTAAAACATTAAGTGGTAAAGTCAAATAAAATAATCAATTGAATGAAGGGGCTTTCAAGATCAAGGCGGTGAGCTTTCTTTGAGGAGAAAGTAAAGTTCAATATATAAATTCAAACCAACACATGAACATAAAATTTAAGAGGCATAACACAAACAAAGGGTTTCAACAATAAACAATAAGACAAAGTCAAAAGTCAAGTCATTTTTTTTGCAGTTTGACCACAAGAATCCCACGTTATAGATTATAACCTTTTTATCATCCCAACATACGAGGAAGAGTAATGACGTGATCATGCCTTTCTTCTTAATTGCTCCTAGGTCACATGGACCATCTCGGGAGAGAAGAAAGTCACACATCATCTCGACTTGGTACTCAAACCAAGAAATTGCCTGGTCCCAAACCAGGATACCCCATAACACATCTAGGGGGCCTAGATCACAACTAGGCTTTGAACCACCAAGGTATACAACCAAGGATCAATCCAAGCGTTGAGCAAGGATTCCTTGGAACACATCCAGGGGCCCTAGAATACATCTAGGGACTTATACCATCAAACTGCTTGGTCCTTGACCAAGAACCCTAGAAATACACTGGGGGCTCAACTAGGGTCTTTTGCCATGGCTTTAACTGCTTGGTCCCAGACCAAGAACCCCAGGAGTGTATTGGGGGCCCTAGATCACAACTAGGGTCTTTGTCATCCTCCCGAAGAATGGCTCTTGCCGCTGCATTAATTTTATCAGCGGGGATGAAAGGTTATGAAGGTTTCATTTTAGTTCACTCTAAGTCAGGTGAAATAATGGCTAGTTCATCCTCATTCTGGTAGGATGAAGATGGGCAACTCTACATGAACTTAACGCCATTCTCCAAGTTGGTATTTGGTCTGGTTACCACTTTGTTTGTTCTTCTTATACCAAGTTTAATTTGTGCACATAAGTTGAATGCTCATATCTCTGTTCTCTTTGGTTATGGCTATCTTGGTTTTAAATTTGAAATTCTGAGCACTGGTGCTCTGGGTATAAAGTTTTGGTCTTTGCTCTCTGGAAGCAGATTTCTCTGTTTAATTGGCCTCTTTAAGGCATCAACCTTGGTTCCCAGGGACTCGGGAGGCAATTGATATTATTAACTTTCAGTATGCCCTCTGTATGTTGATTTCAGCCTTTAGTCAGGCAGTGATGGTTCTTCTTGTGTTTATCTTCTATTTCTGGGATTGTGGACTTATTTCTGAGCTTCTGGGGAGTGGTGTAGAGAGAGCCTCACCTTCTTTGCAGGTCGCAGTTCCAAGTCTTGCCTGTTTTCCGACAGAATTAGTTCCCTTGGGAACCTTGTCAATCCTCTTCCACACCCAGGCCTGGAGGTTCATCAATTCCTTGTCTCATTCTCAGCAGATCTATTACACATGATGGACCACTGAGATTTACTAGAATTAAGAAGGATTTTAAGGACACACGAGGACATGGTACAAGGTAACAGAGCATCCATTCTCTTTCTCATTTCCAGATTCAATGGATATGAGCAGCAATGCATTGCTCAAATTGCAAAAATTATGAGCACTTTTGCTGCAAGTCAAACAACAATTGGTCATCCTTGAGACGGAGTGCAATCTCCTAAAAATCTTGGTGGAGAATCAGAACAGAGATGCATATTCAATGGCCTCTAATCAAAGGATGTCAGAACAAGGTCAGAAAAAGGACGAAGACACAGTGATTCAGGTGATAGAAGTCATGGACATTGGAGACTAGAAGCCAGTGCGAATTGACATGAAATTGAAGGAAGCAGCACGTCATCACACCTTTTTTTAGCATATGTTTTTTAAAGTAATCAGTTTCTTAGGAATCTTTAATAGGTTTTATAGTCGTCGAAAAATCTGGAAAATTTTATCAAAGGAAATCTAAGTTCTGTTTTATGTTTTGGACATGTGCAAACAGCCTGAATCACGAAGACATCATGTATATATAACCAGTGCTGTCAGCTTCGCTGCAGCCATTTTTGATTATATATTGAACCAGTTTCTGTTTAAAAAAAACCATTTCATTCAGTTAACAGTGAAAGCTAGGACGTTCTTCATCAAAATTTACAATCAATACTTTCAACAACAGTTAACAGTGAACGCCAAGAAGTACGTTGGTGCATTAGTATTGATACTTTCAAAAGAACTTATAAATAGAAAATGTTTCACGGTAATAACATTTCATTCAGTGAACAGTGACCCCTAGTAAGTTCTTCATCCTTTGTGAAGTGAGTTAGTATTGATACTTTTCAGAGAACTTATAAATAGAAAATGCTTCACAGAATAACATTTCAACATTTTGTAACGAGGTTGATAAGTCCGTAAACACATGGTCTGTCAATTGCCTTGTAGTTTCGAGTTGACATAATTAAAAATTAAGTAAAAAGACGTGGATAGAAGGCATCATCAATACAGAAGATATACTTACTTTCCCCAAAAGTTCAATATGAGAATTCTATTTTCCAATGTTTGGACATGCATGTAGGTAGTTTTAAACTAAAGATTGTCATCTGCGCTGGTCGTTTTAATTGGTTACTACACAAACATTCACCAAAATACCATCTAAAGTCAAAACTTGATAAGAAAATTATTATTGATTCTCAGATGAAGTCCAATATCTTACTGTTAATTTTTCAGTTGATAAAGAAAATTGTGGAATGGTACACAGAAAAATAACATCTAAAAGCATAACACGCTGTTGATTCAAGGTTTCAATAAAGAAATCATAGAACTCAGAAGGAAATACATCATTCATTTCAGAGGCTTCATCTATGATAAGACAGGTGGAAAATCAGATATCAACAAACAATAACCATCCCATTCCAGATATCCACAAACAACAACTATCCCATTGACAGTGGACCAGCTTCCAAAAATAGACCCATTCCAGTTGGACTTTGATAGTTGTAAGCTAAAAAGCTTATTATTTGGAAATATTTTTCATAAACCTGTTSGCTGGTATKAACACTGAGCATAATGTTGATGAACTAAAAAAAAACTACTGATATCATCTTCATGCTGGAAGCAAAAGAAGTGTGTGTTAGTCCCAACCTGCAGTTACTATCATTCAATTACAGATGAGACGGTTCCCTAAAAAAAGCCATTTGTGCCAATCGTAAAGGAGGGCAAAATTAGACATGAACACGAACTAACAACCAATAGGTACTCAATAAAATAACTCATAAAAACACTATGCATACAAAGTGTAAAAGCATGTATGGAGCCCGCTGAGGAACTGGAAATGATATATTTTGAAGTTCCAAATATAAACCTTAAAACTGAATGACTTCACCAAGCTGTAATAGAATAGCTATAGAACTAAAGTGTAAACAGCAAACCACAACGCCTTTGAAAGGGAATGAAAAAATGGATAGATTCCATTTAACATTTACTGAACGAAAGAGCAATGTATAGGTGTTTAGCAAATATTTTGAAAAATGCGACTCCTTCTACATCTTCCGCCTATCTTTAAAAAAATAAAGGAGCAAATGTCACCCCTAAAGAATAGGGCATGTACATCAAAATCTTATTGGATAACACAATAGTGCATGAAAATGCCTTTTTTTATACTATTGTAAATGTTATCTTTAAAAAAATAAAGGAGCAAATGTCACCCCTAAAGAGTAAGGCATGTACATCAAAATATTATCGGATAACACAATAGTGCGTGAAAATGCTTTTTTTATGCTATTGTAAGTGTTGCAACGAGCAGAGGGCACTGAATGCCGAGTTTCCGGTCACGAAGCCTTCCTTCTGTGAGGAAAAAATCTGAGTGTCAAGCACCAATATAAAAGTAATCCAAGAATGATGCTGAAAAGATTATATCCATGAACCGACGAAAACTTGAAAAAAAAAAACACCATTAGTCTGGAAAAGGTGGAATAGGAATGGACCGAAATAAAATTGAAGCAAATCCACCATTCTTACAGGATTTTTCATTTACTTTACAAAGTCTATATTGAAAAGAAGATACATTATGCTCCAAAAAACTGGTAGAACTGTTATCTGTTCCATGTTGAGGATTGGGAATTTTATGCATTTCTGAAATGATAATTTAGACTAGCACATGGATAAATTTCTATTAGGACTGTATTTGAGGTGGTAAAATTCTATATATATGTATGTATGTATGTGTGAATGTTCGAGGGGTTAATTTAATCAGTTGTCATTAATGTTGTTGGGCATTTGGCTAATTTCATTTCAATAGGTGTCTGGTTCAAACTCCCTGGATGATTTGGGTAATTTGCACTACTCTAAGTTTACAGGCTTACTAGGGATGCCAACCACAAATATGGGGAAGCATCCATTGAGTTTCCCATGAGGTTTTCCTTAGTTAAAAAAAAATATATCAACATGAATGTTTTGGCATAATAACATATTACCATCAATTGTTTTGGAGAAACAGTGTATTCATTGATAGAGTCGGTTATGATCTTTCATAGCATTGCTTATTATGGCAACTTCTTTATGAATTGTATTTCATTTTTATGCCCAACATTTTGAATGAAGACTTCACCAACAATTTTTTTGGAGAAACAGTGTATTCATTGATAGAGTCAGTTATGATCTTTCATAGCATTGCTTATTATGGAAAATTCTTTATGAATTGTATTTCATTTTTATGCCCAACATTTTGGATAAAGACTTCACCTATCTTCAAGGGCTAAACAACTATTTTTCATGGCATAATAACATATTACCAACAANAAGGGCTAAACAATTATTTTTCACGGCAGAATAACATATTACCAACAATTTTTTTTTTTTTTAGAAACAGTCTATTCATTGATAGAGTCGGTTATGATCTTTCATAACATTGCTTATTATGGCAAATTCTTTATGAGTTGTATTTCATTTTTATGCTCAACATTTTGGATGAAGACTTCACCTATCTTCGAGGGCTAAACAACTATTTTTCACACTGCTGTTAAAAGATGGGTGAAGTGCTTATCAAAAACAACATCAGGCATAAAAATAAAATACATAGTCTCTCCAAAACAATTGTTTATAATAAAAATATCAATATAGTATTTTTTGGAGGAAAGAGTTAGGTTGGGCTAGCTCAAAAGCTATCAACAGCCCGGAGGCCAGTAATCATTTACGGGCAGAGCTCTAATCCTTCTTCCTTGGAATTAGATGTTCCAATAAGATTCACCAAACATAACTTGCTCAAAAATATTTTAAGTCCAGTAGATTAGCTCAATGAGTTTGAAGAGACTGTTTCAAGGTGTAGTGTCAAAAATCACAAATTCAAATAAACGATTACCGACATCCAAGATGTTAATAGCATTCAGGCTAACCAAACTTGACTCTTCTATCCTTAAAAAATATTTTATCAAAAATAGTTTTTTCCTAAACATTTTCTTTTCTTGGAGATTACATTTGACAATCAGAGATTTTTCTCTGAAGCTTGCTAATATAATTTTCAGATTTATTGTAAACAAACTGTCACATTTTCTAGATTTTTATATGAATTACTTATAAACTGCTGTCCAGAATTTTAATCTCAAACCTAAAAACCCTGGAATCAATTTGGGGATCAAAGTTTACAAAATCAAAGAAATAAGACATGATCTCTGAAGCTTGCTAATATAATTTTCAGATTTATTGTAAAGAAACTGTCACATTTTCTAAATTATATGAATTACTTATAAACTGCTGTCCAGCAGTTTAATCTCAAACCTAAAAACCCTATCTTAAAACCCTGGAAGCAATTGGGGATCAACGTTTACAAAATCAAAGAAATAAGACATGGGCAAGATAACTTGGACGAATTCAGATCACTTACGCATTGAATGTGAAGAAAAATTGAAAAATTGTATTCGCTTAGAGTCCCGTTTTGTTGAAATGGGTTAATCAATCTGCTGATGGGCAGTTATACAGAGCTCGAGCCTGATCTGGGCTTCCTTGCACTGCTGGCGTTTGAGGGAAGTGCCCGCACTAGAGCAGAGAGTGTTAACTGCATCAGCCTGTGAGGGGCAGGCGGTAGAAATGACGCAGACTGCAAGGGCGTGCTGTATGTGTTTGCAGAACATGGGTCTCTCGAATTCTCGGAATCTAGCATGGCAGCCCTGTAAAGCCAATATCTTGGATCTGCATTTATTAAGCTCCGTCCCACCAGCCCTTGTAGCCTCTGTACGTTGGTTGCTACTCATGATTATGTATCCAAAAATTTAGGATAATATATAGAAAACAGAGAAAGGAAGAAAAATACACTATTTCTTCCTCACATCGTTTCCTATTGGGAAAATTGGTGAATAATATTTGATATATGAGCTTAATATTAAATTAAATTGCCGCTTTTAAACCAGCCAGAGTAAATAGTTACTAAATAAATTTGATAACCCATGTTTTATTTATTGATTGAGTGTATTATTTTTTCGGTTTTTCTATTCATTTAAGATGTATTTTTTTATTCATTTAAGATGTATTTATTTATTAGTATAGATCTATTTTAATTTCAGATTTATTATGTTTGGATAGACATCAAATCTTTAGAGATGCAAACATTTCTTCAAGTTTTATACTCTAAAAAAATTGTATGGAATTTGATGCCTCTTGGTGCATGATAAATCCGAAGTTAAGATGGATCTACTTTTATATGTGTGTGTGCACGCTCCAAGTGTCAACTCCATGTTGAAAACATAAAGTATTGCACATATCTCTCATGCTCAACCCAACCCACCATTCAAATGTTTTACCATATATATATATATATATATGGCATGTGTTAACTCCATGTTAAGCATTTAAGAAATTACACATTTCCCTCACATGAAATACTTATTTTTTTTACTTTCAATTTATCTTTCTATACAAAGTTGTTGATATAAATTTATTTTACTTAAAATGGATGTTAAAATATTTTTTTAAATGCCACTTGTCAACTTTCAATTGTTATATATAGAGAGAGAGAGGTGGATGTAGAAATATTTTATTTATTGTCCACATAGAAATTATTTTTTTCTTAATTAATATTTTTTTTTTCATTAATATTAAGCATTGAAGGAATTGTGCATCTCCCTCATTATGGGAAGTAAAAAATACGTATTAACTAAATATTTTTTTTATTTCAATTACTCTTTCTCTTTCTCTCTATATAGAATTGATATAGAATTATTTTACTTAAGATGGGTACTCAAATATTTTATGTATGGTCCACATTGACCATTGCTTTGAGTTTCTCCATCAAACCAAACCGCTATCGCCATATCTTGGAGATATATCTTAATTTGTCGGTGGGTAGTCACTTTTTGAGGAACTATTAGACTATTCATTCCTCTAAGTGACTTGTACAATACAGAGCTGATAAATGGTCTCCCATTATCAAAAATTACCTTGTTACGTTCCAACCAAATATGCCAGCTAACAACGGAAGGCAAAGTAGGGTATTTATGCACCTACTTTGTCCAACTATCAAAAAAGTCATTTAAAGTAATCCCCTCCAAATGATTCCTTAATTTTAACCCTCTTAGGATTCTGAGCCAAACTTATTGGGTAAAAATGCAATTGACCAACAGATAGGTAATTGTCTCTGATTCCTTTAAACATAAATGACAAATATTGGGTCCTTCCCAACCTCTAATTTGTAGATTATCCCAAGTGAGTATTTTGTTTTCCACAGCTAGCCGTATAAAAAGTTTTATTTTTAGAGCTAGATTCAAGTTCCACAATTTTCTCCTCCATCCCACAGTAGACAACTACCTTATTTTTGTAGCTATGGCCTAGTAAGCATTTTTTACCGATAGTGTACCTGACTTATCACCCCCAATCCAATGTAGCTCATCATTTTTGTCCTATAGCTGAATCCCCGATCCAATTAGAGCCATGCAATAAAGATCCCATTCAATTGCCAAAATTCCAATGAGACCAAGTTCTTCACTATCTTTCCACTGTGAGAAGATTGTCCCTGGGTGAATAGCTCCTCCAGTCTGAAAGAGATAGCTTATGTTTCTTTTCTTTAAAGAAAATAATAGCTCGTGCAATAAGAGAGAGGAGTTCCCCAATCCTAGGATCAAATCCTTTCCTATTAAGACCGAATGACTAGTCCTAGGCTTCCAACTCAACCAATGAGTTATAATGTGTAAAGACTTTAGTAAAATTTTCCATATATGGGACGCAACAATCATTCTATGAGTAGCCAACCTTAGCCAGGTAGCTACAGAGCAGTGAGGGATATATTTTTCCTTTATGACCCTATTCCAGATCCCATCCTTCATCAACACACGCCATAGGGATTTTGTCGTCAACGATTTATTAAAAAGGAAAATGTTTTGCAAACCCCAACCTCCTAAAATCTTTGGTTTTGCAATAATATCTCAACTACAGAGATGAATATGTTGTTTTTCACTACAACCTGGCCAAAGGAAATTAAAAATTAATTGTCTAATCTTGTTGAGTACAGAAACAGGAATAACAACCAAAGCCATCCAATATACAAGTTGACTTTCAAGAACAACTTTAATAAGAACAAAGCGCCCACCTAGTGAAAGCCACCTATTGCACCAATGTCCAATCTTTTTTTCAAATTTTGCAATTAACTATCTCCAGTCTTCCACCTTATATTTACCGGTCTTTAGAAAATAGCCAAGATATCTAAATCCTTTAGAGAGTTCAACAAATTTATAAGGGAAAGAAACTTTGAAGTTTTCTAATTCCTCCCCTTGTATTCCTGAATAATGAAATGTTGACTTTGTCATGTTTACCATGATACCCAATGCATTACAGAAGGTCTTTAGAATGTTTTCAATCTCCTTCCATTCATGTAGTGTAGCCTTAGTCATTATAAGTACATCATCCACAAAGAAAATATGGAGAATCTTTACTAGTCTGGAGACCTTCACACCTGATATCTTCCCTTTTGCATGGCATTTCTTTAGAAGCTTACTAAGACCTTCCATCACTAAAATGAATAGTAAAGGAGATAATGGACATCCTAGTCTCAATCCTCTGCCACTTTGGAAATAAGAAGTAGTCTCCCCATTTATCAGAACTTCATATGACGCACTGATCACACAACTCATTATCCAATTGGTGGTCGACAGGCCAAAAGCTGTTTGAATCAACTTCAATCTTAAATAATCTCAGTTAATACAGTCATATGCCTTCTTTAGGTCAAGTTTCAAAATTAAAGCCTTCAAATTTTTCATCTTAATACTATGCAAACATTCATGTGTTGTTTGAATGGCGTCCATAATCTATCTTCCTTTTAAAAAAGCCAATTGCTCATCAGATAGAGTCTAGGAGAGAATAGATTTAATCATATTTGCAGTTATTTTTGCTATAAGTTTGTAACACAGATTACACAAAGATATGGGTTTGAAGTTGCCAAATGAAGAAGGTTTATTGACTTTGGGTATGAGAGCCAAAAAAGTCGAATTTAAGGCTCTTATCACTTCACCTCTATTCCTGGAGTCCTCAACCACCTCCAACAACTCATCCCTAATCAAATTGAAGTGAATGAAGAACTCGATCGTCCAACCATCAGCTCCCGGACTTTTGTCCTTTGCAAAATCATTAAAATTAGAAAGACCCCACTCCTCGTCGAATCTTTTGAAAAATATGTTTGCCTCTTTTTTAATATCCTCTTGTCCAGTCAGAACCTGCCCATTCTCACCTAGAACTTCCCAAATATGTTTGTTGTTCCTTCTAAAACTGGCATAATGATGAAAAAAAATTGTGTTTTGGTCCCCACTTTTTATCCAAATTGCTCTACTTTGTTGTCTCCAAAGCTCCTCTTCTTCCAGAAGTAGAATATTTCGCTCTTCCTCCATAGAATTTATGTGGCTGTCAACTTTTATTCTCCTCGCCCCCCAAGTTTTCTCCAGATATAAGGCCTGGAGATCCTCCTCTAACTTATCTAAGTTTAAGTGTTTCTGCATTCTTTGTTGTTTTGCCCATAATTTGACCCTTTGTTTCAAACATTCTAATTTCCACACTAGTCTTCTTTGTACTCCAAATTCTTGTAAAAATTGTTGATCGCTCCAGACTTCATGAACTAATTGAGAAAATTATTTTTCTCTCAACCAAGTTAGATTTAATTTGAAAGGGTATGTTGTCGAATGAGAGGAGTTTTCTAATTGTAGAATTACAGGATCATGATCCGAGAGATATGGATATGTAACCCAGGACCTATACCTTCCAGAAGAGTTCATTAGGTCTTCAGACATATATACCTGATCCATCCTTTTTGAGTTACACTCAACTCCCATTCTTCCATTTCGCCAAGTTGGGACTACTTCCTCAGGTAATATATCAACAAGACTATTTCTTTGAAAAATAGCTTTAAAGTACCCTGCCAACTGGTCTGGGTGTGTTGTATATCCCCAAACCTCATCAACATGAACTGTGAAGTTAAAATCCGCTGCTACTATCAGATTTTTGTGGGCTAGCAAACCCCTATCAGACACCTTGTCCCAAAAATATTTTATGTCTAAGAATGGGCCATAAACATTTAATAGAGAGAACTACCTTTTATTTTCACAACAAGTACCTGTCATAAAAATACCACCATAGCTTAAGTAAGAAACAAGATCAAACTTATTAGAATCTCAGGTCACCAAAAGACCCCAGACTTGCCAACCGAGCTAACCGCACAAGCTGACCAAGCAGGTTGAAAAGCATTCATGAATAATCTAGCCTTTTTTTCATCCACTAGGGTTTCTTGCAAAAAAAATAATATCAGGATTAGTCCTATCTAGAAGTCTACGCATGGAAGCAACTTTTAGGGCACCCCCCACCCCTATGATATTTATGGAGAGCAAGATTGTGATTTTTCCCTAGCCAAGGATTCCATGCCTCTAAGCACCCCATTATCAGTGAAAGTGGTGGAAAGCATTACGAGATTAGTAGAAACAATATCTACTTTTTTGCAGGCACTCCTGGTTTTAATTGGAGAGAACTCTATGCCCAAACCCCTCGACTAGGAAAATTCCTTCCCATCTCCCTCCCCAAACCTATTAACCGTTCCAATAGATCCAATAGACCCATCTCTACTAACTAGCGACCTCCTCTGATAGGTAGGAATAGGTGTAGGAGACAAAGTCTCTCTATATGAGGGAACCAGAGTATCCAAAACAATACCCAGTGAGCTTTCTCCTATCTCAGTTTCCCTAAATCTTGGTAGGATACCACTGCCCCCCACAGGTTCGTTAGTATAACTCCTTGCACCATGAGAATCCATAATTTCAATCGAACTAGTAATTGGGAAGTTGAAGTTGTCCCCCCCAGGATCAATATACAAACCCCTTTCTCCTCGAGTATCCACAAGCACAGGTAATGTGGTATTCAAATCCCCCCCCATCCAGGTAAGGAGAATCAACCTCTGATGTGTTAAATCCTACTCTGTCCTTTAAAATTCCACTTGGAGTTGTCCGTGTGTGCCCCGCTTCCAAAATAGATGAGGATTCCAAAGCATCACGCTCCCATGCCGACAACAAAAAATAGAGAGAAGGGTAGAAGGTTTTTAACTTACCCTTCACTGTTTCCAAATGCACAGTCGGGCAATCCTCCTCCACTATTGGGAAATAAGCGTCATTTTCATGAGAGTCCATCCCTCGAGAAACTTCACGGGCCGATTTTTTGAGCATTGGGGACTCTGACTCCTCCTCCTTCATCAAACCCAGACAATCCCTTCTCAAATGTCTAGTCCTTCAATAAGTAGAGTATCTAAAAGGTAATCCAAGGTAATACAGTCTTTGACTCACAGTAACCCCTCCATTCAATCTCTAAAGACTCCAATAAGCTTGAATGTATATCAATGTCAACTAGAACCTTACCCATCCTCTTGTCAGTTGCCTTTAAGGAGAACTCATCTATTTTTATAAATCGACCAAGCTCATTATCTATGGTTTCTATTGCCTTAGCATTCCAAATCTGAAGTGGAAAACCGAGTAGCAGAACCCACAGGTGACAGAACTGAAAATAATCAGAAGTTGGGTCAAAGCTAACCCTCCACCTTTTTAACATCAAGATGCTTCCATCTAAGACCCATAGCTTATCCAACACCATCAGAGTATCTTTCGGCGTTCTGAATAGAAAATCAAACCAACCCCTCGATAGGAACAACACTTTTGGAGCGTAGCCCAGCAAAGGAACCCAAGTAGTCATTACCCAGTTAGGTAAAGATTGTTTACAGAGGGAGCGATAGGAAAGTCAACCCACCAATGCACAAAGAGACAAATTACAACTTTCCTCAAGGCCTACGTCTGCACCCAAGATCATCCCTCGTTTTGACTTATTGGGGTTCCATGTTTTTTTTTGTACCTTTGCCACCTTGTGTTCTATGCACCTTTCTTCCCATAAAGTTACGACCATCAATCATCACTACAAGCGTCGGGCCATCAACATTGTCCACTGTAACTGCTTTCTGACTTTGAGAAGCACCTCCAGGTATGAAGTCAGATGAAAATAGGGCAGCAGAGTGGAATTGGTCACCAACTATCGGTGGAGTCTTGGAAAACGAAGCCTTGTCTGTCAGCTTTGAGTTAATGTTGTGAGTACTTGTACCGAGCTCGTCGACTGAGGTGAATAACCCGACTCTTTTCTAGGGAGCTTCGTCAACCGCACCCATAAGTGTGTTGAACTCAACTTCCATCCGGAAGTTTCTAAAATCTAGTATCTAACCACCACCTACCCCTCATCTTCCCCTCACTCGTAAAAGGATTTCACGACCACCAAGAAATTAAGAACATTATTAAGAAACCTGTCAAATCTCAGACTAAAATGACATGCCAAAAGTTAAGTATCCCCACTAAACTTAATGTGAATAAATGATAAAGGCCAACTACCTAAAACTAGCTAAGGATGGTTGCCACCCAACAAACCAGACTAAGAATCACAACTTTTGAAGTAATACTAAAGGAACTTAGTAGTCCGCCATTTTCGACTGTGCCCCCCGACCGCCAAAATAGGGTGTTGTAGTTTTCTTCTATACCCTGTCCACCACTGAACGACTTGCAGGAAACACAAATCCCACATCCGCCATTGATGGTAGTTGCAAGTTAACGTTTTTTCCAGGCTTAACTTCATGGATTAAGTGGGAAACCCCATTAAGTGGACGAGGGATTGACTTGCTTCATCCTTTGAACGTAATAAACATCAAATTCAACTTAACTTATGAAGAATATTGTACATTTTTGCATATTTTCACAATTAGAGTAGTACAATGATTATTGTTTATGGCAACACATAATAACATTTCAATTATTAATATATAGTTAGAAAATTAAGGTAGATCTATCTTAAACTCGATTTATCAAACATGAAGAAGGATCCAATTCTTTAAGGTGTAATTTTTTTTTGTTATTTCATTCCATTTGAAGTTTTACAAGATGCATGTAATTGTTTTTTTTTTTAATTGAGCTAACTTTATTTTTATTATTGTTAATTTTTTTAATGTAGTGTTATCTAACATAACATAACACTAACCCCTCAACATCTCCCCCATAGTAGGTTATAGAGCACCTAGTAGCTACTCTTAATGCAACAAAAATTATAGTTGACATATAATTGGTGAGTCTCTCATCTTAATTTTAGGTCAATGAAATATATTATCCAATCAAGGTCACGAGGTGTCCTCATGCATGCAAAGATGCCTAAAGGGCCCCCAACCTATAAATACCCATTTACTCCTACTAATTCAACAATACATAAAAATATGTCATAAATCACCATAGTATATGTCTTACATCACAACATGCATGGGAATCATCTACATCTCTCTTGAACAACCTCTAACATCACAAATAAAAACTAACTAGAACCAAATTTTACATTAGATATATAGTCAGTGGTTGTCAATATTATTGGGCATTTGACTAGTTCTATTCCATCAAGTGCCCAATTCAAATCCTCTTGGGTTAGGTGCACTAGTCTATGTCGATGGGTTTACTAGGAATGTCATTTTTTAATGTGATGAAGCATCCCT
>SNQJ01S0026290.1:12451-28233 GCA_010110895.2 Picea sitchensis | reverse complement strand
GAGAGAGAGAGAGAGAGAGAGAGAGAGAGAGAGAATTTCTCTCTTTGCTCCCAATCCTGCTATATAAATTTCATTGCTTGGTTGAAGGTTTGGTTGTATAGTTTTATGTTATTTCCTCTAGGAAGTAATTATAATATGATCCATGAGGCCCTAGTTCTTTCACATTATAAAATCAAATTAGTAACTGCAATAAGTACCATTGATCTTGCAGGCCAAAATTCCAATTGTTCTTATACATGTGAAATTCCAATAAAACTAGGATAATGCACTTACAACATACCATTCCTAGTCTCCATTGTTATCTAGAGCAAGCCATCCTAGGACACAATTCAATATCCAATTCCTAGGATAAATATATATTTTGTAGAATGTGGTGTAAGTGGTACCAAAATTGTATATCCATGATTAACCAAAAACCAAAGTTTTGGAGTGAACTCAAAATTGAAGAATTGGATCTACAACCTGCCCAAGAAGATGTCAAAACATTTGCATAAGAAATCCAAAACGAGCATAAGAAGAGTACAAAGGACTCGAAAAGATTTCTTCAATTACAACCATCTAGCACTAAGAAAGTGAGCTAGAAAAGAAAAATACTAACAAAAATATAAGGTATCAACATTTGCAGCAAGGTACAAGCAAGAGGCACCAATCACACTACAAGATTTTGAAGATCGTTTTAGTTTGGACCCACAAGTGTTTTGGAAATCAACTAGACAACACTATGAGATAAGGACTCTTCTTGGTGCTATATCTTATGGGGAGAGATTCATAGCATTCCTTTTGATTGGAGAGACATGGATGAAGCAATCAAGAAGTTTCTCAAGAATATAAGTTGAAAATGCCCTTGACATTAAAACTCGAGTGTTATGCATTTATGGGAAACAAACATAGTGAGAAAAAGAGAGGCAAGAAGAGGATGGTGATTAACTACATCCCACTAAATGACATCACAATAAAATATAAATAGCCAATGCCACACAAAAATATGTTGTTAACTCATCTCACTAGAAGCAGAATCTACAACAAGTTTGATCGTGAGAGTGGTTTCTATCAGAGCAGGAAAAAGATTGAAGATGTTCTCAAAACCACATTCAATGTAGGACAAGGGCAGTATGAATGGCTAGTAATGTCATTTGGGTTAGGAAATGATCTAGCATATTTCAAAAAGTGGATGGACTAATTTTCAGCTAATATTATTCTTATATTCTTGTGTGTGTGTGCATGCGTGTGTGTGTGTGTGTGTGTGTGTGTGTGTGTGTGTGGTGACATTCTTGTATATATAGGTACAATTGAAGAACATACTATCCATGTAAAGGAGTTCCTAGAGTTGATGAAAGAAAATGAGATAGTATTATCAAAAGTTAAAATTGAACTCTTTAAGACCGAGGTTGAATTCTTTGGACTTTAGATTAGAGATGGTAAAGTAAAATTACAGTTGCATATCCATGAAATCCTCTCAAATTACCTAGAGGGAATCAAAATGCCAAAGAAACTCTAGTCCTTTTTAGGTTGTGTCAATTATATACTCCCATTCTTGAAAGGCATCTCTATAGAAAGAGCACAATTTCAAAATCTTCTACGAAAAAACCAATGGAATTGAGAAGAGAAACATACAAATCTTCTCAAGAATTTATTTTAAATGGCTAAGAACACTCCTCTACTAGGAATCTTGACAGGAAATGGTCCCTGTATTGTATAAATAGATGTATCTACTATTGGATGGGGAGCTACACCACTATAATATGGAGATATTTGAAAGTATACATCTAGAGTCTAATCAACTATAGTAGATTAGTAACATAGTATCGAACTTGAAACTTATGCAGTTGTGAAAGTAGTAAAGGAATTCAAAATATTCATCCTTCCACATAGGTTTTTAATCCAATCTAACTACAAAGTATTGAAAGGATTCCTTAATAAAAATATAGATCCAACCCTCGATAATCATGGAAGACTTAGAAGGTGAAAAAGCTTCATCGAGACTTTTGAATACTTGGTAGAACGCATTGAAGGCGAAGTAATACTCATGTAGATCAACTGAGTTGGTAGCATATAACATATTCAAGAATGGAACAATCCACACCAATGGAAACTCTATGGATCTAGTTAGTCCAATAATTGCCAAAAGAAATAAGGAGGTAAATCCAATTCAGAGTTGAACCCTAATGTTATCTAATTAGATCTCTCACTAAAACTAGCAAGGATAAACACTCTTGAAGACTTTATTGAAACATGTATAATAGAGGAATATTTTTGCATGCAAGGTCACAATGCATCTACATAAAAAATAGATTGTGGTTAAACATATCTAGCTTGCTATAGAATATTATCGCTAGATAATTATTTTAATCAATGTTCATCTGACTAATAATATTGGATTCACGATGATAGATTATGGTAGCCTAAGAAAATGGTAGTATACCCTTATCCATCATTTTATGAATCAAAGAATCACCAATAATCTACAACAATATTATCAACATATCTACAACCATAGGTACATGCTATCACCCAGAATCCTCCAAATCATATGAATTCCCACTAGGCATGAGCATACCCAATATGTGATAGAAGAATCGAGCATGGATGATTGTGACAACATATATGATGATGAAATTGATCACCTAGCATAATATCTGCCTCGACATACGTATATTGGAGATGTTGAAAGAATTGATTATTGGCACACTTTCATACATTTGGATTCTAAATGTGATTGAAAATTGTACAAAGGATTATAAGTGTTGACACTATCCATTTGGAAGAATGTGATAAGACCCCACATGTTTTTTTTTAAGTCTCGATGTCCTTTTGTTTTGAAAAGCGATAGACACCTTGACCATAAGTATGTCAGAAGGACCCCTCTAAAGTTATGATCAATATAAATTAACTATAGTATGCTAACGTTTGGGGTTACTCCAAAAGTGTTTACACCATGCTTGGGGTGCTTCAAGATATTTGGGGTACATGGGATATTGTTCATCCCCTAGATGGTTTGAGATTGTTTGGCACATGGGAGATGGTCCTTGATGGGTTTTCAAATGATATAGCTTGCTCAGTGGATTCTTGACCTCGTATGGTTGTTGGCTTAGTGTTATTCCCTTAGACATTAGAGTTCTCTTGACAACTTGGTGGATGCTCTTCATTCGGACCCCATGAAGGATCCACTTTCTTAGAGAGCATCCTACTTGGGGTGAGAATAATTATGCATCTTGGAGGAGAGCATCGAGCCCTAGTTGGCATGTGGTGGCTTGGATCCCTATTTATAGGATTGGAGATGGCTTGAGGATGCCTAGGGATTCGATAATATTCTTGTAGGAGCAACTGACCCAATGGAGTAAATTTCTTAGGAAGATCAATGTAGTCCATGGAGGCTTGTGATGGAGGGATGTGGACTTTCCTTGCATAGATACATCACCTTGGAGCCATTATCATGCACGACATCACCTTGGATCATGACACATGTACTTTAGAGGGTATCATCTCACTTGTGTTGGCCTACAAGTTCTCATTGTAGGTCGTTTGTATGGGCTAAGGCCCACATTGTATTGTTGGCCTCCCTTACCTCTCATATAAATAAAGGAAGGAGGGAGTCTTTCCATTCATATACGTTCATTCACTCACTTGTATTCATTCTTGTGATGAGATGTGACCTAAATAAGAGTGTGCACTAGCCTCTCTCTCTCTCTCTCTCTCTCTCTCTGAGATGTGACCTAAATAAGAGTGTGTGTGCACTAGCCTCTAGAGTCTTCACACATGCTTGATATTTCTCACTATTAAGTTTCTATGGTTTCTTGGTCTTCTTAGAGTATCTTAAAGCATATTGAAGTTCTAGGGTTAGGGTTTATCCCTTGGAGATTAGAGATTAAGACTTTGTGATAAAAACATAGGGAAAAATTGTAAAGAAGAATAAGAAGAAGAGGATACAACGTTTTTCCTTGGAGGATGTGTTGGAGTGATTCTTGTATATTGGATCTTCTTGGTTGTTATGGTTTTGTTGATTTTACCTAGCTAGGGTTTGGAGAGCTAAGGATTTGTACTAGCCTTGAGAGAAGAATAATGTATGTACATGTACTTCATCTTGAGCATATTCATGAAGTTTCCAACTTTCAAAAACTTGTGCAATTTCCAAATTTGTTTTTTAGCTATATTTGTTCTTTATGAATTGTTATTTACAACCATATATGTCTTGTTGATTTGACACAAGTAAAAGGACAATTGTTAAGTCATTTGACATCTAATAATTGAAGAATATAAGGGGATGACTTTACTACTACCATACTACTATTGTATTGTCGTAAATGAGTATTTTCATATCTTGTTATTGGCTAATAAGTTTCCCTAAAAGTGCTAAAGGTTATCCCTTTGGTTTGGTATATTTTCTCCTAAATTGTTGGAAAGTTTGTACTATTTGGAATTGAAATATTGTACTCTTTTTTATGTTGTTTTGTACCTTGTTTGACAACATCCCTAAGGTTGAAATTTTTTAGGTCTAAGATCTGAGAAACCTTCTAGGTTGAAGGTGAAATTTATGTTTTGTATTGAATTTTGAATTCCAAGTAATTTACACACAATTAAAATTAGAAATAGTAACTAATGGGTATAGTAATAAGACTCTTTTTGGGAAGCTTCCAAAGAGCTCATTGTAATTATAAATAAGGACCCAAGGCCTATGTGTGTGTGTGTGTGTGTGTGTGTGTGTGTGTGTGTGTGTGTGTGTGTGTGCGCGCGCGCACGTGCACGTCCATACATACATACATATACATACGTACATACATACGTACATACATACATACATATATACATATAGCCCAATGGGCTAGCTCAAGTGGTTGAGTGCTTTGAACTTCATGTAGGTGATTGCAAGGTCTATTTCCTAGGCCAATTTATTTTCTTGTGTCCCTCACTTGATTTCCTTGATAGATCAAGCATTATAACTAGAGTCTATAGGTTTGCACTTGTACCATCTGTGAATGTGAAGAAGTGTCCAATAGTTTCCCCATGAGGTGTGTGTGTGTGTGGATCCCCAAGATTTATCTCAAAAAATCATGAGCCAGACATGATACCTCTCCCCCAAAGTTGGGAAGGTCATGAGTTCAACACACACACACACACACACACACACACACACATGGATCCCCAAGGGTTATCTCAAACAATCATGAACCAAACGTGAGATCTCTCCCTCAAAGTTGGGGAGGTCCTGAGTTTGACTCTCTTTAACCCCTCTGGGCCATGCTTTGTAATTAGGGTTGGAGATTTACCCCGTTTACCATCCATGTATCACGAGGAAGTACTGGGATGGTTTTCCATGAGGTTTTCATTGGAAATAAATATAAACACACATTGGTGAATCCATGAAGATGTGTCCTACATTCTAGTGAAATGTGGTGATGCAAATTTGATATTTTACATAATTTTTAAATGGAATCCCTAAAAACTCATATAATCCTTGTGATGTGTAGTAAAAAAACAATTTGTAAGGAATTTTGTTATCTTTGTAATGATATTTTTTCCAAAAAATATTAATGTTATTTAATGTGTCAAATTTGCATTTAATTATATGTTTGTCACTGCAAATTTCTAAGTAACATTTTGTCCCCAACAACTATTTTAGTGCTAAATGTATAATTAAAAAATAAAAGTGTACAAACAATATACACCAGAATGTAGTTTATCCCACTTATTTTTTGTAATTTTTTTAGAAAATTGCATTTTCTATTATTTTTCTAAGGTGTCTAAATAATATTTTGAATTTCATTTTATACACCTTTGTGTTCCCAACAAATTTTTTCTCTTGTTTATGTAAAATGAAAAAATAAAAATGGTCTTTTGAATATTAAACATCCATGGGTATCCCAAAAAAAAATTTCTAACTTTTTTGTTGTGTAATTTTTAAGATACTTGTTTTCTTTTGGGGCCTTCACTACCGGGGAGAAAAATATTTTATATAAGTTTTAGAACAAAATAGATTAAAAATATAGTATGAAATAAAAAAATGAGAAAAGTATATGATATTGGATAAAGGATTCAATGACGAATATATAGATACTAAGTCCACCACCTTCCATAGAAGAGATGAAGGGATTTCACCTCTTGGACGTTGAAGCTCCATGAAAACTTGCAAAAATAGGGAAGGTTTCTTGAATTTTAAACTCAATCAATGTTTAGACATCGATTGAGGGTTTTAAAATACCTCAATCGAGGGCTTTTAGAAACCCTTGATTGAGGATTTTAAAATACCTCAATCGAGGGATTTTAGAAACCCTCAATTGAGGGTTTTAAAATACCTCAATCAAAGGGCTTTTAGAAACCCTCGATTGAGGTTTTATTTTGACTTAAACCACGGATTATGGTTTTAGACTCTCATTCAAGGTTTAAAACCTTGTTTGAGATTATTCCTTGATCGAGGGTTTTTGGAGATCATTTATGCATGCCCCTCTTGCTAAAAGTGAGACATGGCTTCAAGGATTCATCCACACACACACAATTGTAAATCCTAAAGATTAGCTCAAATGGTGTGACTTTCCATGCTGGTTGTATTGGCCAAGAAGGTCACAATTTCGAATCCACCTAGGTCCCTCAAGGTTAGGCATACATGTTGTATTCTAGTTGTGATGTACCCAACACCCTTTGTGTTCCATTAAGGATACAGACCGTACTTGGAAATACCCATTACTAATCCAAAACAACATATTCCGATACCATTTAAAAATATATGTGTGCAACATGACATACAAGCTTAATAAACTATCATTGACCTCTAGAATTATAAATGCAAATTATTTCTCAAACATAGCAACATTTAAACACACATAACACAAAATAAACACAATGTTCAAGTACAATATTAAAACAGTAAATAAGAACAATGAAAAAAACACTTATCTTTATGAATGATTACACAGTTAGATGTAGATGTTGAACATTCCACCCAATCATAAGCATTGTTGCACTAATACTCTTTGCAACATGCCACCCCCAAGCTGGAGCTATGATTCCACAAGGATGAACAAGCTCCTATGGTTGGCTACTACCCACACAAACAACCCAATACCCAGTAATTCCACGCTGACACTACTCCTACAACAATTCCAACCACCCATCTCTCTTCCCCATTAGTTTGCACAACCCAAGGGATGGGATTTCCTTCTATGTGTTGCAACCCCTCAAACAATCCTCATTCTTCTAAGGCTCCAACACATACTAACTAGGAATCTACAAGTTGGGGGGCCCAGGAAATCTATTTGTAAATAAAGTGCTCACAACAACATTTACACATGCTTTCGGGAAAATTTTCAACACAAAAAATCATAACAGGCATGTCGAGCTAGTTCTCAACATAATTCCCAGCTCCTCCTTCCTCTCTAAAAATATACTCTCCCCCCTATACTCGGATTTTCCTTCTCTTTTTTTCACACGAATGTTTGTCTCTCACAATTCCCCAAAATGATTGTAATCATCCCATGTTGTCATAACTAGGTCAGATGACTCTTCACCCACATTTTACATTTATTCAATGATACAATTACCATCATGAGTGTACTTATCCCATGCTTCAATAACCAGGTGAGATGACTCTTCCACCAACCTCTTACATGCATTCAATGATTGGTTTTAATAAGTCAAAGGGGTAAATAGTTATTGACAAAATTATTTATGGAAGTGGAATAGGATTCTAGGCATGTAGAAATTCCTTCAAACCCCCCTTTAGCCCCCTCTCTTGTGGAACCATATCCCTTCATGACTCTGTCATTAGCCTTCTGTAGTTGGTGATGTGTTTTATTTTTATTACTTTCGACGCATGGTGTTTACATATTACATTGCTTGAACCTCAACCATTCAACATATATAAAAATATACATTTTAAATCCGAGGATCAAAAGTGGAATGTTACATTCCCCTCCCCCTTATTTTTGCACTATCCCTAGTGCACATCACCATACAGGTGTACATGTATACATACATAATTTATATATCGTGATACTCAATACTTTCATAGTTGAATGGCTCCTGTAACAACTCCAACCAACAAACTCTCATTCCCCTTAGCCTACACAACTCCCCCGCACACCCCACACAACACAGACACTAGATCTAGTCATGCAAAGAATACAACACATACCCAACATTATCCCACTTGTTGTTTTCTTTGCATACAAGGCGTTACAAGGTTACATAGTCAACAATCCAGGGCAACAATGACCATAGATCCTTTGCACCAAGAGAAATTATCAGTGCTCAAATATTTTGTTAATGAATCTGCAACATTCTTCAAAATGTCCACCTTCATCAACAACACCTTCTTTTCTTCAACCATGTTTCTCACAAACTGATATTGAACATCAATATGTTTTTTATTTGAATGATAAGTCAGGTTCTTCGCCAAGAAGATTATGCTCTTACTATCACAATCTATCCTTACAACTTGTTTTACCAACCCAATACATGAACACAATCTTTGTAACCATACTGCTTCCTTGATTGCATGAGTGGCTACCATGTATTCAACTTCTGTAGTTGAGAGTACCACTATAGACTATCTTTTGTTGATCCAACTGATTGCTCCTCCAAACAGGTTAAACACATACCCACTTGTAGATCTTCTATGATCCAGATCTCCATCCCAATCTGCATCCACAAAGCCTTGAATGTCCAACACTCTTTCCAATCCTAGTCTTCCTTGGTAACACAATCCATAGCTAGTAGTGCCATGCAAATACCTGAAAACTCTCTTTATTGTTGTGCAATACTCCTTCCCTAGTTTTGACATATACCTGCTCAAAACTCCCATTGCATGTGTAATGTCCGGTCTAGTATAGACCATTGCATACATCAAACTACCAACTTCATTAGAATATGGAACACAATACATGTTTTTTTCCTCTTCCCGTGTCTTCGGACACTAATCTACATATAACTTTACTCCTACACGAATAGGAACCCTAACTGGTTTACATTCCTTCATATTAAACCTCTGCAATATTGTCTCGACATATTTCCTCTTATTTAACCAGAGTTTCATGTTTTCCCAATCTCTTTTAATTTCCATGTCCAAAATGAAATTTACAGCACCAAGATCCTTCATGTCAAATTTAGAGGACAACTGAGTTTTCACATCCTGGATAATCTCCTTGTCGTTTCCCATCATAAACATATCATCCACATACAAGATCAAATAAATAATATGATCATTGATTAATTTGAAATACACATAGTGATCCTCTTTGTTCCTTGTGAAGCCAAGTTACAACATATAAGTATTAAATTTTTGATACCACATCCTTGGTGATTGCTTTAACCCATACAGGGACTTTTTCATCTTGCATACCAGCTCTTTCTTTCCCTTCACAACAAATCCTTTTGGTTGCTTCATGTAGATTTCTTATTCCAAATCCCCATGTAGGAATGTTGTCTTCACATCCATTTGTTCTACTTCAGAATCAAATGCAACAACAACAAATAAAAAAAATCTAATAGAAGTTAACTTGGTAATAGGAGAAAAAATCTCAAGCCTGATTTCTTTCAGTCGACAACTCCACTAGATCCCAAGCCTCAGTCTTGTCCAAGGCTATCATTTCTTCAACCATGGCCTTTTTCTAGAGTTTTCCATCCTCTAAATCCATTGCCTACTTAATACTTCTAGGATCATAATCAACAATAGACAAAGAAAAAGTTGAATGAAAAATAAGTTGGAGTATACCTTTTTGATTGCCTTCTTTCTCGAACCGATCTCCTCAATACTGGAGTTTGAGGATCTTCTTCTTCCTATCCATGTTCTTTTGTAGAGTCTAATTCATCATCCTTTAACTCAGAGTCTATTTTCTCCAATTCTTCCTTCCTTGGTAGGACTTATTGTTTGAAAACATCTTTGATTTCTCTAAATACCACATCTCATCTAGTGTTCCAAAGATTATAACCTTTCAGACCATCTTTATACCCAATAAAGATACATTACTTTTCATACTTTTATCTAGCTTACTCTTGTTTTCCTTTGGAACATGAACATAGGCCTCACAACCAAATACCATGAGATGTCTAAGAGAGGGTTTCTTACTAGTCCATACCTCCTGTGAATTCTTGTCATCCAGTGTTGATAAGGATGATCAATTGACCAAGTAACATGCAGTACCCACTACCTCTACCCGAAATTCTTGGCCTAACCCGACACCACTAATCATGCACCTTGCTTTTTCCATCAACATCCTTTTCATCCTTTCTGCAAGTCCATTCCACTAAGGTGTATATGGATTAGTATTTTGCCTTTCTATATTTCACTTCTTACAGAATTCTTCGAATTCATTTCCGTAGAACTCTCCACCATTATCCATCCTCAACACCTTAGATCTTTTCTATGTTTGATTCTCCATAAGAGCCTTAAACTCTTTAAACATGCCAAAGACTTTAGATTTATTCTTGAAGAAATATATCCAAGTATTCCTTAAGAATCCATATATAAATGAGACATAGTACACATATTTTCCCAGTGATGGAACCGACACAGGCCCAAACACATCATTGTGTATGAACTATAAAATTCCCTCTGACCTCGATGCACTAGGGGCGAATTTTACCAGATTTTGCTTCATATACACAATGTTCACCGAAATCAAAATCTATAGATCAATTAGACATACCTTCAACCATACCTTTACCGTATATTAGTTGAAGGCCCTTTTCTCCGATATGCCCCAATATTTGATGCCATAAAACAGTATTTTCTCCAGAGACTATAGGATTTTTTTCTTCTTCAACTCCAATATTAGGAACAATGGAACTAGTACACCTATCACTAATAGTGCTTCTCAATAGCTTATATAGATTTCCAAACCAAACTCCCTTCAACAACACCATTTCTCCTCGAACCATCCTACAAGTTTCTTTCTCAAACACTATTTTTACCCTTGCATCGTCCATTTTGCTTACACAAATCAAATTTATGGCCAAACCCAGGATGTACAGAACACCAAGGAGTATTTTAATCCTTCCATCCACGAGCTTCAACTTAACTTTTCCTCTTCCTATTATTTTGGTCGTCGATTCATCACCTAGGAAAACATCACCTTCATCATACCTTTCATATTCACAAAACCACTCCCTGTGAAGAGTCATATGAAAGGATGCACCTGAGTCAACCAACCATGCCTCGTGATCTGCATGTGTGTTTTAAGAATCCAAGTACACATCATCCCCTCCTTCTTCCACAAAGGTTTTTGTTTCTTTAGAAGGATCATCGCCAAATCCCTTCCCTCTATCAACACTTTTGGATCTACATTGCTTCTTGAAGTGCCCTTCTTTTCCACATCTCCATCATACCTTTAAAAACTCTCTAGGAGATTTATATATTCCCTTAGATTTAGATCTCTTGCTATAGAACTTAGATCTATTTCTTTTCTAGGAGCACCCTCTTGCAAATAATGCATCTATGCTCTAGCTTTCCATATTTTTCTGCTTCATCTCCTCAGACAACAAGGATGATACCACATCATTGAAAGTTAAAGTTGTTGAATTACTACCTATGGCCACAACCAGACTATCCCACAAGTCTGGTAAAGAGAAAAGTAAACTAATACACGTGTCTTCATCAAAAATATTAATATCAACAAATAATAGTTGACTTACTATGGTATTGAAGGCATTCATATGCTCTGTCACCGAGTCTCCATCTTTCATCCTCAAGTTATATAACTTCTTCCACAGGAACAATTTATTTACCAGGGACTTAGACTGATACAAAGTCCCCAACTTATCCCATAATGCCTTGGTTGTAGCTTCCCTTGACATATTCAATAATATTGAATCTGAGAGATACAATCGGATTGTGCTCTTCGCCTTCCAATCAAACTTTTTCCAGTCTTCTACTGACGTTCATGTAGGTGAAGTACCTGGATCCACCACGATCCATTGATATTTGTATACCAACATATATTCCATATTGAGCTTCCACGACTCAAAAATTTTCCCATTAAATTTCTTGATCTCTATTTTCGAACTGCTCACCATTTCTTTTCACCTAAAGAATCAATACCGCATATCTCCCACTATAACAAGGCTTATCACAAACCCGATCCAAACCCTTAGCCACTAAGGTGTCCCCCTGAAGCCAATAAAAAATATGATTCCAAATGTATATTTTAATGTTGTAAAATTAATTACTACAAATAGATTCTTAGTAAAAACTGAAAAGATTCAATGGCACACACACATATTACACAAATATTTAACCCCAGAAACCCAAACTGGGAAAACTAGAAATTTATTTAAAGTTGCATCTATAATCTTCTTTATTCATCATCTCTTCATTGTTTACAACACAATACAATATATAGGATCCCGCAACATCGAAAACCCCTAATCCATTGACTTAGATTAGTCAACAACCATAATTCCTTAACCGGAATTAGAAAACCATCGACAAAAACCATGTGTCGAAAAACTGCCAAAAACAGATGCAAAAACAACCAAATTTTTTTTGGGGGCGCTTCCCTTGAACTCCCCCCCGTGCCCGACACAATGCAGACACTATATCTACTCATGCAAAGAATATAACACATACCCAACAATGCTTCATGTGAATTACAATCCAATCAATTATGCGCTTAGGATCAAGTGCATACGTTTTCAACAAAGACACATGAAACACATTATGAATTCGCATGGATGAAGACAATGCAAACATATATGAAACATGGCATATTCTCTCTAGGACTTCAAATGACCCACAATATCTCGCTTCCAACTTTGGGCAACATCCCAATTTCAATGAGATCCTTTTAGCCTTTACTTTTAGAAGCACATACTCGCCCGCTTTGAATTCTTAATGTATCTTGCCTTTGTCTGCATAACTTTTCTGCATGTCTTATGCAGTCTTTAAGTTTTGCTTTATCCTTACCATCTTCTATTCCATCTCTTTGAGTGTCTTTGGCCCAATAATGGCTCTATCTGCTAGGTTATCCAAACTCACTGGTATATTTCATTTTCTTCCATATAGGGATTTAAAAGGGATAATATTCAAAGATGTATGATACCCATTGTTATAAGAAAAATCAACCAAATGAAGATAGTATTCCCATCTAGAAGGATTGTCCATGACACACGTTCTAAGAATATCTTCAATAATTTGGTTGACCCTCCCTGTCTTCCCATCTGACTCATGATGATACACTTGCTTAAATTTAGATTTATCCCAAATCCTTTAAACAACCCTTTCCAAAAATTGGAAGTGAACTTGGGATCTCTGTCAAGCATTATTTCCCTAGGCACACCATGTAGCTTGGCAATTTACTTCATGTACATTGTGAATTTATACAATGTCGGTTGCCTTATTGTTGGCATGTTTTCAGGTAGATGTGCTTGTCATTGATGGAAAGATTAGAGTATGCAGCGATGGCAAAATAGGGACACCATAAGCTCAGAAGAGATAGTGTAGAGGTGCATGAAGAGTGCAAGAGTGTGCTTGTTTATTTGATGGCAAACAGGCAGGCAAGGAAGATCAACAACGCATGGATAATTGCATGGAAAGATCAGAAGCGTAAACTCCATTTCAGAGTTTCGGATACCGGGCATTAGAGGAGTCAAGGAAGCAACTCACGACAAGAATGTCGAAATGGTGAAATGTGAAACACCGGAATACGTTGATCCGACTCCATTTCGGAGTTTCGGATACCGGGAGATTGAGAAGTCAAGAGTTGAGACTCTTCAACACAGGAGTCCTGGAGATGCGAAATCCGGAATCCTGAAATCCCGAAAGAGGCACATCAACAAGAGTTTTACAGACTGGGAAATAACTCCATTTCGGAGTCCCGGATACCGGGAGTTGTAGTGTCGAAACACTTCACCATAGGAGTGCTGAAATGCCGAAACGACGAAATGCGAAACATCGAAATCCTGAAATAGGCACATAAACGAAGAGTTTTGCAGACCAGGAAATAACTCCATTTCGGAGTTTCGGATACCGGGAGTTGGAAGAGTCAAGACTCCTCATCATCAGGAGTCCCAGAATCGCGAAATGCGAAATGCCAAAATCTCGGAAGAAAGAGAATAGTTTCGGATACTGGGAGTTGGAAGATTCAAGACTCTTCATCATTAGGAGTCCCAGAATCGCGAAATACAAAACGTCGAAATCCCGAAAGCAGGAGGACAGTTTCAGATATCGAGAGATGGAGGAATCAAGACCCAAGACTCTTCATCATAGGAGTCCTGAAGTGCCGAAACGTGAAATTGCGAAATGCAGTTTTTAAATAAGGCTGTGGTCACAGCCGATGGTCACATCGTCGAAGAACTGTAGAGAAGAGTTCGAAGAGTTAAGATCCTTTTTTGGATTTTCGGGGATTGCGACTTGGAGATTCGAGATGCCTCGCAACAGGAATTCGTGACATTCGAAATCAAGAATGCCGAAATGATCGAAGCTAGTCCAACTAAGCTCCTTTTTTGGAGTTTCAGAGATCGTGACTTGGAGAGTCGAGAAGCCTCACAACAGGATTGTCGAATTGCCAAAATGATGAAATGCGAAACACGTTTTGGCTCAGCCTGTGGTCACAACCATTGGTCACATCGGTGAAAGATGGAGGAAGGAGCTAGTGCAGACAAGCTCCATTTCGGAGTTTCGGGGATCGAGACATGGAGAGTAACGAAATATTCACCACGAGGATCCCGAAATGCCAAAGTGCGAAATGGCAAAATGAACGCAAGATTCAATAAAGTCAATTCAACGGTGAAGATGAATTTGAATAAGATCAGAGGGCTACTGTTGCACTTCACAGTGTAACTGCTAGAAACAAATGATGGATTATGCCAGAGGATGATATCGTCTATGAAAGAGAAGATGAAGAGTCTCAACTGCCAAAGAAGCTGAGGAATCTCGAGATAACACCCAGTGATGATGGATGCATGGGTGAAACTGCAGAGAAGCTGAAGAGTTACCACGATGATCAGGCAGAGCACTCACAATGAGCAGGAGATGCAGAACAGAGAGAGACAACGTGGCACACAGGAGATGGGATAGCTGTGGAAGAGTAAAGTGGCAAAAAACACCCCGATGTGGAGTAGATTGGGGCAGGAGAGGATGCAAGAGCAAGAAGCAGATTGCATGCACAAGGTGCACAGAGAGTATAAGAATGATGAACAAAGAAGAAATGGGGGTTGCTTTTGAGTGTGTTTGAGGTGTGAAGAAGGAGGCAGAGCGCAGCAACAAAAATGTACAGAAGGGGAATGGTGCATTGAAGGGACATGGCGTAGAGAGCATAAAAGTTAAAAGAATAGAAAGTGCAAGGAGTGTGCAGAAGACACTGATGCAGACAGAGCAGTGCAGTGTAGCAGAACAATGATGAGACCGGTAAACCATTGAAGAACTTTATATTGTTGTAATAATTCATAATAGAAAAGATTTATATTTCAGGGTGGCAAGGAGGTGCTAGGGAGGAGTGTTGTCCTCAGAGGTTCAAGTGGGTTCTTGAACAAAGGGATTTGTAGCTTCCGACTAGTTGCAGCCAGAGAAACCAGGGTGGTAGGGTGGTGCAAGGGAGAACTGTTGTTCTCTGTTATACAGGTTGGTGCCTGTGTGACTGGAAGTTGGTGCTTCCATCCAATTGGTGCTGGAACACTTAGGGAGTTGGTGCTTACTTCTAGTGGGTGCTAAAGAAACCAGGGAGTTGGTGCTTCCTTCTAGTTGGTGCTAGAGAATCTAGAGAGTTGGTGCTCTCAACAAGTAGCAGCTTGCAAAACAGAGGTTGTAGCCTCATTATGAGTTGGTGCTCATATGTATGATAATGTAAAGAATGTAT
>SNQJ01S0026290.1:0-12441 GCA_010110895.2 Picea sitchensis | reverse complement strand
CAACTATAATTTTTGTTGCATTAAGAGTAGCTACTAGGTGCTCTATAACCTAGTAGGGGGGAGATGTTGAGGGGTTAGTGTTATGTTATGTTAGATAACACTACATTAAAAAAATTAACAACAATAAAAATAAAGTTAGCTCGATTAAAAAAAAAACAATTACATGCATCTTGTAAAACTTCAAATGTAATGAAATAACAAAAATAAATTACACCTTAAAGAATTGGATCCTTCTTCGTGTTTGATAAATCGAGTTTAAGATAGATCTACCTTAATTTTCTAACTATATATTAATAATTGAAATGTTATTATGTGGTGCCATAAACAATAATCATTGTACTACTCTAATTGTGAAAATATGCAAAAAGGTACAATATTCTTCATAAGTTAAGTTGAATTCGATGTTTATTACGTTCAAAGGATGAAGCAAGTCAATCCCTCATCCACTTAATGGGGTTTCCCACTTAATCCATGAAGTTAAGCTTGGAAAAAACGTTAACATGCAACTACTATCAATGGCGGATGTGGGATTTGTGTTTCCTGCAAGTCGTTCAGTGGTGGACAGGGTCTAGAAGAAAACTACAACACCCTATTTTGGCGGTCGAGGGGCACAGTCGAAAATGGAGAACTACTAAGTTACTTTAGTATTACTTTAGAAGTTGTGATTCTTGGTCAGGTTTGTTAGGTGACAACCATCCTTAGCTAGTTTTAGGTAGCAGGCCTTTATCATTTATTCACATTAAGTTTATTGGGGATACTCAACTTCTGGCATGTCATTTCAGTCTGAGATTTGATGGGTTTCTTAATAATGTTCTTAATTTCTTGGTGGTCGTGAAATCCTTTTACGAGTGACGGGGAGATGAGGGGTAGGTGGCGGTTAGTTACTAGCTTTTAGAAGCTTCTGGATGGAAGCTGAGTTCAACGCACTTATGGGTGCGGCTGACGAAGCTCTCTAGAAAAGAGTCAGGTTATTCACCTCGGTCGACGAGCTCGATATAGGTACTCACAACATTAACTCGAAGCTGACAGACAAGGTTCCATTTTCCAAGCCTCCACCAGTATTTGGTGACCAATTTTCGCTCTGCTGCCCTATTTTCATCTGACTTCGTACCTGGAGGTGCTTCTCAAAGTCAAAAAACAGTTATAGTGGACAATGTTGATGGCCTGACGCTTGTAGGGATGATTGATGGTCGTAACTTTCTGGGAAGAAAGGTGCATAGAACACAAGGTGGAAAAGGTACAAAAAAAAACGTGGAACCCCAATAAGTCAAAACGAGGGATGGTCTTGGGTGCAGATGTAGGTCTTGAGGAAAGTTGTAATTTGTCTCTTTGTGCGTTGGTGGGCTAACTTTCCTATTGCTCCCTCTGTAAACAATCTTTATCTAACTGGGTAATGACTACTTGGGTTCCTTTGTTAGGCTACGCTCCAGAAGTGTTGTTCCTATCGAGGGGTTGGTTTGGTTTTCTATTCAGAACGTTGAAAGATACTCTAATGGTGTTGGATAAGCTATGGGTCTTAGATGGAATCATCTTGATGTTAAAAAGGTGGAGGGTTAGCTTTGACCCAAATTCTAATTATTTTCAGTTATGTCACCTGTGGGTTCTGCTACCCATTTTTCCACTTCAACTTTGGAATTCTAATGCACTGGAAGCCATAGACAATGAGCTTGGTCGATTTATAAAAATAGATGAGTTCTCTTTAAAGGCACCTGACAAGAGGATGGGTAAGGTTCTAGTTGAGATTGATATACATTCAGGGTTATTGGAGTCTTTAGAGATTGAATGGAGGGGTTACACTGTGAGTCAAAGACTAGATTACCTTGGATTACCTTTTCGACGCTCTACTTGTCGAAGGACTGGACATTTGAGAAGGGACTGTCTGGGTTTGGTGAAGGAGGAGGAGTTAGAGTCCTCAATGCTCAGAAAATCGGCCCGTGAAGTTTCTCGAGGGATGGACTCTCATGAAAATGATGCTTATTTCCCAACAGTGGAGGAGGATTGTCTGGCTGTGCATTTGGAAACAGTGATGGGTAAGTTAAAAACCTTCTACCCTGCTCTCTATTTTTCATTGTCGGCATGGGAGCGTGATGCTCTGGAATACTCATCTATTTTGGAAGCGGGGCACACACAGACAACTCCAAGTGGAATTTTAAATCACAGAGTAGGATTTAACACATCAGAGGTTGATTCTCCTTACCCAGATGGGGAGGGGGGGGGATTTGAATACCACATTACATGTAGGAGAAAGGGGTTTTTATATTAATCCTGGGGGGGACAACTTCAACTTACCAATTACTAGTTCGATTGAAATTATGGATTCTCGTGGTGCAAGGAGTTATACCAATGAACCTATGTGGGGCAGTGGTATCCTACTAGGATTTAGGGAACCTGAGATAGGAGAAATCTCACTGGGTATTTTTCTGGATACTCTGGTTCCCTCATATAGAGAGACTTTGTCTCCTACACCTATTCCTACCTATCAAGGGAGGTCGCTAGCTAGTAGAGATGGGTCTATTGGAGCTACTGGAACGATTAATAGGTTTGGGGAGGGAGATGGGAAGGAATTTTTCTGGTCAAGGGATTTGGGCATAGAGTTCTCTCCAATTAAAACAAGGAGTGCCCACAAAAAAGAAGATAATGTTTCTACTAATCTCGTAACGCTTTCCACCACTTTCACTGATAATGGGGCGCTTAGAGGCATGAAATCCCTGGCTAGGGAAAAATCATGATATTGCTCTCCATAAATATCAGAGGGGTGGGGGGCGCCCTAAAAGCTGCTTCCATGCGTAGACTTCTAGATAGGACTAATCTTGATATTATTTTTCTGCAAGAAACCTTAGTGGATGAAACTAAGGTTAGATTATTCATGAATCCTTTTCGACCTGCTTGGTCAGCTTGTGCGGTTAGCTCGATTGGCAAGTCTGGGGGTCTTTTGGTGACCTGGGATTCTAATAAGTTTGATCTCGTTTCTTACTTAAGCCGTGGTGGTATTTTTATGACAGGTACTTGTTGTGAAAATAAAAGGTAGCTCTCTCTATTAAATGTTTATGGTCCATGCTTAGACATAAAATATTTTTGGGACAACGTGTCTGATAGGGGTTTGCTAGCCCACAAAAATCTGATAGTAGCAGGGGATTTTAACTTCACAGTTCATGCTGATGAGGTTTGGGGAGATATAACACACTTGGATCAGTTGACAGGGTACTTTAAACGTATTTTTCAAAGAAATAGTCTTGTTGATATATTACCTGAGGTAGTAGTCCCAACTTGGTGAAATGGAAGAATGGGAGTTGAGTGTATTTCAAAAAGGATGGATCGGGTATATATGTCTGAAGACCTAATGGACTCTTCTGGAAGGTATAGGTCATGGGTTGCATATCCATATCTCTCGAATCATGATCCTGTAATTCTACAATTAGAAAACTCCTCTCATTCGACATCATACCCTTTCAAATTAAATCTGACTTGGTTAAGAGAAAAATAATTTTCTCAATTAGTTCATGAAGTCTGGAGAGATCAACAATTTTTACAAGAATTTGGAGTACAAAGAAGACTAGTGTGGAAATTGGAATGTTTGGAACAAAGGATCAAATTATGGGCAAAACAACAGAGAATGTAGAAACACTTAAAATTAGATAAGTCGAAGGAGGATCTCCAGGCCTTATATCTGGAGAAAACTTGGGGGGCGAGGAGAATAGAGGTTGACAGCCACATAAAGTCTATGGAGGAAGAGAGAAATATTCTACTTCTGGAAGAAGAGGAGCTTTGGAGACAACAAAGTAGAGCAATTTGGATAAAAAGTGGGGACCAAAATACATTTTTTTTTCATCATTATGCCAGTTTTAGAAGGAACAACAAACATATTTGGTAAGTTCTAGGTGAGAACGGACAGGTTCTTACTGGACAAGAAGATATTAAAAAAGACGTAAACATATTTTTCAAAATTTTCTAAGAGGAGTTGGGTCTTTCTAATTTTAATGATCAGGTATCAGTTGCTAGTGTTTATCCCCGTTTAGTCGATGAGGAGGACACTATACTGCTTGAAAGACCTTGTACTAAGGAGGAAATATGGGAAGTTCTAAAAGATTTTGCAAAGGACAAAAGTCTGGGAGATGATGGTTGGACGATCGAGTTCTTCATTCACTTCTTCAATTTTATTAGGGATGAGTTGTTGGAGATGGTTGAGGACTCTAGGAATAGAGGTGAAGTGATAAGAGCCTTAAATTCGACTTTTTTGGCTCTCATACCCAAAGTCAATAAACCTTCTTCATTTGGCGACTTCAGACCCTTATATTTGTGTAATATGTGTTACAAACTTATAGCAAAAATAGTTGCAAATATGATTAAACCTATTCTCTCCCAGACTCTATCTAATGAGCAATTGGGTTTTTTAAAAGGAAGACAGATTATGGACGCCATTTGAACAACACATGAATGTTTGCATAGTATTAAGATGAAAAAATTGAAGGCTTTAATTTTGAAACTTGACCTAAAGAAGGCATCTGACTGCATTAACTGAGATTATTTAAGATTGAACTTGATTCAAATAGGTTTTGGCTTGTTGACCACCAATTGGATAATGAGTTATGTGATCAGTGCGTCATATGCAGTTCTGATAAATGGGGAGACTACTTCTTATTTCCAGAGTGGCAGAGGATTGAGACAAGGATGTCCATTATCTCCTTTACTGTTCATTTTAGTGATGGAAGGTCTTAGTCAGCTTCTAAAGAAAGGCCATGCAGAAGGGAAGATATCAGGTGTGAAGGTCTCCAAACTAGTAAAGGTTCTCCATATTTTCTTTGTGGATAATGTACTTATAATGACTAAGGATACACTATAGGAATGGAAGGAGATTGAAAACATTCTAAAGATCTTCTGTAATGCATCGAGTATGATGGTAAACATGACAAAGTCAACATTTCATTATTCAGGAATACAAGGGGAGGAATTAGAAAAATTCAAAGTTTATTTCCCTTATAAATTTGTTGAACTCTCTGAAGGATTTAGATATCTTGGCTATTTTCTAAAGATCGGTAAATATAAGGTGGAAGACTGGAGATGGTTAATTGAAAATTTTGAAAAAAGGATTGGACATTGGTGCAATAGGTGGCTTTCACTAGGTGGGCGCTTTGTTCTTATTAAAGTTGTTCTTGAAAGTCAACTTGTATATTGTATGGCTTTCGCTGCTATTCCTTTTTCAGTACTCAACACGATTAGACAATTAATTTTTAATTTCCTTTGGTCGGGTTGTAGTGAAAAACAACATATTCATCTATGTAGTTGGGATATTATTGCAAAACCAAATATTTTAGGAGGTTGGGGTTTGCGGAACATTTTCCTTTTTAATAAATCGTTGACAACAAAATCCTTGTGGCGTGTGTTGATGAAGGATGGGATCTGGAATAGGGTCATAAAGGAAAAATATATCCCTCACTGCTCTGTAGCTACTTAGCTAAGGTCGACTACTCATAGAACGATTGTTGTGTCCCATATATGGAAAATTTTACTAAAGTCTTTACACATTATAACTCATTGGCTGAGTTGGAAGCCTGGAACTGGTCATTCGGTCTTAATAGGAAAGGATCTAATCCTAGGATTGGGGAACTCCTCTCTCTTATCACACAAGCTATTATTTTCTTTAAAGAAAAGAAACATAAGCTATCTCTTTCAAACTAGAGGAGCTATTCGCCCAGGGACATTCTTCTCACAGTGGAAAGATAGTGAAGAACTTGGTCTCATTGGAATTTTGGCAATTGAATGGGATCTTTATTGCATGGCTCTAATTGGACCGGGGATTCAACTATAGGACATAAATGATGAGCTACATTAGATTGGGGGTGATAAGTCAGGTACACTATCGGTAAAAAATGCTTACTTGGCCATAACTACAAAAATATGGCAGTTGTCTACTGCGGGATGGAGGAGAAAATTGTGGAACTTGAATCTAGCTCTAAAAATAAAACTTTTTATATGGCTAGCTGTGGAAAAAAAAATACTTACTTGGGATAATCTACAAGTTAGAGGTTGGGAAGGACCCAATATTTGTCATTTATGTTTAAAGGAATCATAGACAATTACCCATCTGTTGGTCAATTGCATTTTTACCCAACAAGTTTGGTTCAGAATCCTAAGAGGGTTAAAATTAAGGAATCATTGGGAGGGGATTACTTTAAATGACTGTTTTGATAGTTGGACAAAGCAGGTGCATAAGTACCCTACTTTGCCTTCCGTTGTTAGCTGGCATATTTGGTTGGAACGTAACAAGGTAATTTTTGATAATGGGAGACCATCTATCAACTCTGTATTGTACAAGTCACTTGGAGGAATGAATAATTTAATAGTTCCTCAAAAATTGACTACCCACCAACAAATTAAGATTTATCCCCAAGATATGGCGATAGCGGGCTGGTTTGATGGAGCAACTCAAACCAATGGTCAACAAAGCGGAGCATGGGGCATGATTAGGATCAATGAGAATTCTGTGTATAAATGGACTTTCAACTGCGGTGCATGCTCCAATACTAGAGCATAATTACTTGGAGTCTGGGCTACACTCAAACTACCAACAAGGCTACATATTGCTAATATACAAGTATTTGGAGACTCTAGAATAATAATTGACTAGCTAAATGGTAAAGAGAATTTGCAGGTAAATGCATTAGAACGCTGGAAAAACATGATTAGAGAACTCATCAAATCCTTTTCATCGATCAACTACACTCACACCTATAGAGAATTTAACAAGGAGGTAAACATACTTTCCAAGAAGGCCTTACAGATGCAAGAAGAAAAAATTTCATATAACCAGTGGGAAGATGGAAGTGGAAGACCTACTTTGTTCCTTAAGTTATACTAGAACATCTATGCAGTTATATTAACACATCTATGAGTTGAAATAGCTTAAACATTAGAAACATAATTTTTTTTTTTTTTTGGTAAAAATCTTTTTTGGAAGATCATTGTGAATAGCTAGTAAATTTAGCCGAGTTTTGTAATGGCTGTTTTACATTACATCTGCTTGTGAGTTGGTATGGGAGTCTTCGGACATATGTAGGTCCTATGAGGCACACAAGTATGTTATGTTATATTGTTACACAATTATATAAAATATAAATGTTGGAAAAAAAAGTTAAGTTGAATTCACATGATGAGAAAATTAAAAGATAATTACGAAGAAAGGAATTTAAAAAAAAACAAAATTTCCATGAAAAACTTTGAGTAGAACAAAATTATGGGAACATGTAAATGATGTTGAATATATTTTTTTTAGTGTAACTAATCATGGATATAATGACATATGAGAGTGTGAAGTTTTTAATATGTAAAAGAATATTTTATTTTTACTTTTATTGTAATTCAAAAGTTCAATGAAGCCTAATTACTTTGAATTAAATTATTATTAATTTTTTATGAAAAATTATTAATATAATTTGGTTTTAATAAAAAAAAATTTATTTTATTATGATGAAAATATATATTTATTATTAATTATTTGGATATTATGATTTTAAAATAAAATTTTAATTTAAGATTCAATTTTTACAATAATAAGAGATATATATAGATTAGAAGCCATTACAACAATACTCATTATGAGCTCATCATGTTATTTATGAGAATTGAAGTAAGGTGGGGAGGATAATGATCATTCATGACAACCATCCAAGCTAAACCCAATTTTATGGCACCACACAAACATTTCTTCAAGTTTTGTGTAGTTGCTGGGAGAGAAGGCAAAGGACGGGATTGCTTTGGTAGTAGTAGTTCCGGCTGTCTTGTATGCCTGAGTGAGGGCTCTTTGGCTATAAATTGATCTAATCTGAATGGAGTAGGTAGTAGCTTAAGTCAGCAGGAAGCAAGTCAAAGGAAAGAGTAACCGGCAACTGAGGTTGAAACCACTGTTGATGAATGTCATTCTTATATAAAGAAAGAGAATCGATATGTGTCTCATTTATCAGGATCGAAATGTGTTTCTTATATACAGACAGATCCATATTTGTCTCGTGAAAGAAGTAAGTAAGTCAAAGAAAGATAGATCTATCAATATATGTTTCCTATATACATATCGATGGCGGTATCCCTTGTCGCCAATACTTATTTTTGCTTCTTTCTTCCTGCGCCCGCTTACCACATAGGCCTTACTCTTTAGACAAGTGCCCCTTTCCCCTTTCCAACAATATTCTATCTCTCAACTCGCCTCTCTCTTTAGACTATATACCCCTTCCCCAGTTATCTTACAAAGAATCCTAATCCCCTTTCCAGCCCTCTCCCTTATGGTCGAGCGACTACGTTCCTCAAATCGCTTGCCTACCTTTCCAACAACAGTCATACTCACGGTAAATGTAAACTATATATTGGGGGCCTCCTTCTTACGGTTCAAGTCGCATCGCCGGGCTCCAACAACGAGGAATGGCGGATAAAAACCCCTAAAGGGCATATAAAGACTCCCTTCTCACGACTTTCAAGAGGAGGATCTGAAGCCTCCTCTAAAAAAAATTGCATCTCCAAGAATTTGATGCCTCTCAGCCCATAATAGATCCGGAATTAAGATGAATCTACTTTTTCTACAACCTAGTATGAGGGATTTGTGTAATTCCTTACGTGCTCAGCATGGAGTTGACAAATAACATTAAAAAAATATTAGTAACACAAAAATATTTCAATGTTGGCAATAAATAAAATATTTGAGTACCCATCTTAAGTAAAATAATTCTATATCAATTCTATATAGAGAGAAAGGGAAAGAGTAATTGAAATAAAAAAAAATATTTCTGTAATAGTTATTTTTTACTTTCCATAATGAGGGAGATGAACAATTCCTTCAATGCTTAATATTAATGAAAAAAAAATATTAATAAGAAAAAAATAATTTCAAGGTGGACCATAAATAAAATATTTCTGCATCCACCTCTCTATATATATAACAATTGAAAGTTGACAAGTGGCATTTAAAAAAACATTTTAACATCCACCTTAAGTAAAATAAATTCATATCAACAACTTTGTATAGAGAGATAAATTGAAAGTAAAAAAATTATTATTTCATGCGAGGGAAATGTGTAATTTCTTAAATGCTTAACATGGAATTAACACATGCCATTTAAAAAAATATTTTGGTAACAAGTAAATATGTCTATATATATATATATATATATATATATATATCTATATATCTATGGTAAAACATTTGAATGGTGGGTTGGGTTGAGCATGAGAGATATGTGCAATACCTTATGTGTTCAACATGGAGTTGACACTTGGAGCATGCACACACACATATAAAAACCTAGTTAGATCCATCTTAAGTGCGGATTTATCAGACATCAAACATTTCTTCAAATTTTATACTTTAAAATTTTTTGTATCTAAATGAATTTGATGTTTCCCGAGTTAAGATGGATATATAATAAAAACCAACGTAGATCCATCTTAACTTCGGATTTATCATGCACCAAAAGGCATCAAATTCCTCTGGATACAAATTTTTTAGAGTATAAAACTCGAAAAAATATTTGTATCTCTAAAAATTTGATTTAAATGTTTGTATCTCTAAGGATTTGATGTCTCTCCAAACATAATAAATCTGAAATTAAAATAGATCTATGCTGATAAATAAATACATCTTAAATGAATAGAAAAACCAAAAAAATAATAAATACATCTTAAATGAATAAAAAAACCAAAAAAATAATACACTCAATAAATAAACAAAACATGGGTTACCAAATTTATTTAGTAACTATTTAATCTGGCTGGATTTAAAAGCGACAATTTAATTTAATTTTAAGCTCATATATCAAATATTATGCACCAATTTTCCCAATAGGAAACGATGTGAGGAAGAAATAGTGTGTTTTTCTTCCTTTCTCTGTTTTCTATATATTATCCTAAATTTTTGGATACATAACCATGAGTAGCAATCAACGTACCGAGGCTACAAGGGCTGGAGGGACGGAGCTTAATAAATGCAGATCCAAGATATTGGCTTTACAGGGCTGCCATGCTAGATTCCGAGAATTCGAGAGACCCATGTTCTGCAAACACATACAGCACGCCCTTGCAGTCTGCGTCATTTCTACCGCCTGCCCCTCACAGGCTGATGCAGTTAACACTCTCTGCTCTAGTGCGGGCACTTCCCTCAAACGCCAGCAGTGCAAGGAAGCCCAGATCAGGCTCGAGCTCTGTATAACTGCCCATCAGCAGATTGATTAACCCATTTCAACAAAACGGGACTCTAAGCGAATACAATTTTTCAATTTTTCTTCACATTCAATGCGTAAGTGATCTGAATTCGTCCAAGTTATCTTGCCCATGTCTTATTTCTTTGATTTTGTAAACGTTGATCCCCAATTGCTTCCAGGGTTTTAAGATAGGGTTTTTAGGTTTGAGATTAAACTGCTGGACAGCAGTTTATAAGTAATTCATATAATTTAGAAAATGTGACAGTTTCTTTACAATAAATCTGAAAATTATATTAGCAAGCTTCAGAGATCATGTCTTATTTCTTTGATTTTGTAAACTTTGATCCCCAAATTGATTCCAGGGTTTTTAGGTTTGAGATTAAAATTCTGGACAGCAGTTTATAAGTAATTCATATAAAAATNGGGACGGAGCTTAATAAATGCAGATCCAAGATATTGGCTTTACAGGGCTGCCATGCTAGATTCCGAGAATTCGAGAGACCCATGTTCTGCAAACACATACAGCACGCCCTTGCAGTCTGCGTCATTTCTACCGCCTGCCCCTCACAGGCTGATGCAGTTAACACTCTCTGCTCTAGTGCGGGCACTTCCCTCAAACGCCAGCAGTGCAAGGAAGCCCAGATCAGGCTCGAGCTCTGTATAACTGCCCATCAGCAGATTGATTAACCCATTTCAACAAAACGGGACTCTAAGCGAATACAATTTTTCAATTTTTCTTCACATTCAATGCGTAAGTGATCTGAATTCGTCCAAGTTATCTTGCCCATGTCTTATTTCTTTGATTTTGTAAACGTTGATCCCCAATTGCTTCCAGGGTTTTAAGATAGGGTTTTTAGGTTTGAGATTAAACTGCTGGACAGCAGTTTATAAGTAATTCATATAATTTAGAAAATGTGACAGTTTCTTTACAATAAATCTGAAAATTATATTAGCAAGCTTCAGAGATCATGTCTTATTTCTTTGATTTTGTAAACTTTGATCCCCAAATTGATTCCAGGGTTTTTAGGTTTGAGATTAAAATTCTGGACAGCAGTTTATAAGTAATTCATATAAAAATTTAGAAAATGTGACAGTTTGTTTACAATAAATCTGACAATTATATTAGCAAGCTTCAGAGAAAAATCTCTGATTGTCAAATGTAATCTCCAAGAAAAGAAAATGTTTAGGAAAAAAATTATTTTTGATAAAATATTTTTTTAAGGATAGAAGAGTCGAGTTTGGTCAGCCTGAATGCTATTAACATCTTGGATATCGGTAATCGTTTATTTGAATTTGTGATTTTTGACACTACACCTTGAAACATTCTCTTCAAACTCATTGAGCTAATCTACTGGACTTAAAATATTTTTGAGCAAGTTATGTTTGGTGAATCTTATCGGAACATCTAATTCCAAGGAAGAAGGATTAGAGCTCTGCCGGTAAATGATTACTGGCCTCCGGGCTGTTGATAGCCTTTGAGCTAGCCCAACCTAACTCTTTCCTCTAAAAAATACTATATTGATATTTTTATTATGAACAATTGTTTTGGAGAGACTATGTATTTTATTTTTATGCCTGATGTTGTTTTTGGTAAGCACTTCACCCATCTTTAACAGCAGTGTGAAAAATAGTTGTTTAGCCCTTGAAGATAGGTGAAGTCTTCATCTAAAATGTTGAGCATAAAAATGAAATACAACTCATAAAGAATTGGCCATAATAAGCAATGTTATGAAAGATCATAACCGACTCTATCAATGAATACACTGTTTCTCCAGAAAAAAAAAAGTTGTTGGTAATATGTTATTTTGCCGTGAAAAATAGTTGTTTAGTCCTTGAAGATAAGTGAAGTCTTTATCCAAAATGAAATAAAACTCATAAAGAATTTGCCATAATAAGCAATGTTATGAACGATCATAATCGACTCTATCAATGAATACAGTGTTTAAAAAAAATAAAAATTGTTGGTAATATGTTATTCTGCCGTGAAAAATAGTTGTTTTGCCTTTGAAGATAGGTGAAGTCTTTATCCAAAATGTTGGGCATAAAAATGAAATACAATTCATAAAGAATTTTCCATAATAAGCAATGCTATGAAAGCTCATAACCGACTCTATCAATGAATACACTGTTTTTCCAAAAAAAATCGTTGGTGAAGTCTTCATCCAAAATGTTGGGCATAAAAATGAAATACAATTCATAAAGAATTTGCCATAATAAGCAATGCTATGAAAGATTATAACCGACTTTATCAATGAATACA
>SNQJ01S0026289.1:57049-71873 GCA_010110895.2 Picea sitchensis | reverse complement strand
TGTATCTTGTCCCACAAACAAGGGGGTTTCAAA
This sequence comes from Picea sitchensis, assembly GCA_010110895.2. Classification (NCBI taxonomy): domain Eukaryota; kingdom Viridiplantae; phylum Streptophyta; class Pinopsida; order Pinales; family Pinaceae; genus Picea; species Picea sitchensis. The sequence continues at coordinate 71,840 of SNQJ01S0026289.1, read as the reverse complement.
CATAAATTATTATTGTTAACATTTCCTTTCATAAGTCTTCCAAATATTTGCAACGAATGGGTCAAAGATAAAATCACTTGGATGTCTCAATGATAAGTGATAGGGGTAGTAAATACCTACAAAATTGTCCCACAAAGAAGGAGGTCTCATACAACCCAGTGTCACTGGAGTCTAATTGTAAATCCTTAAATTCAGACAAAGACAATTTAAACAAAATCCTTAAATTATAGGTTGAACTTTAATGCAAAATATGAAAGTCTAAATATAGAAAAACATATTTTATAAATATTTTTAAATTCTACATTTGGACCTATAAAGTGACATAGTTAAATTCTTTTAAAATGAATAAGATAATAAAAATTTTCAAGTAAAATATATATATATATATATATATTAATTTTTTTTTTTTTTATAGATCCTATTATATTATAGCTTTNTTTAGAAAAAAAGTGTTCATGACACATAGACGCCAGTTGTCCTGCCTGTGTAGGAAACCAGGACAGCTGGCTTTCCCACAGTAGCATGCAAAAAACAAGGAGAATGTTGCACCACCCTGCCCGTAGGAAACCAGGGAGTGTATTCATGAGCAACAGCATTCTAGTGAGGTCGATTCTAGTTCTATCAATGCTATCGACTAGAGAGCTACAGTCCTGGTAAACTAGTACAAAAGACAAATAGAAAAACATGCAGACAGAAAGACCTATTAACCGACATTCCCGTGAGCGTCCTTCGCTTCTCCCTTGCTGGTTGGAATGGCATACGGCTGTGCACAAGTTGGGCATTGGCGCTTAGGAGTGGCGCTGGAGTAGGCCGCATAGAGCATGTCCAGGCGTTGGCTAACGCGGACTGCTCTAAAAATCTGATCGTCGACCAGGCTTCTCACTTCGAAAATTAATTGCAGATGCTCCGGGTGCAGGAGGGGTGGTGAGGGTGGCGTCTGCGGCTTGTCGTCCATTTCCAGTCGTCCCAGGGGTGCCGTGTTTGCTTGCAGTGGTTGGGTGTCTACCTGTGGATCCTCCTCGATTATACAGGGTGCTGCGTCGGGGTCCGAGGTGATTTTTTCACGGGGCAGTGCCTCTGAGTCGACAAAACAAGTCGGGGGGTCCCAATTGTCGGGAACCGTGAACATTTTTCTTTCTGAGAAATCCGGTGGGAGCTCAATGATCAAATCTTCTTCCACAATGGTACCAGGGGGTGAGCTTGCAGCTGTAATTGCCCAGCGTCGCCTCTGCTTAGCTAGGGTCACGACTCGCTTGAAGTTCTGATGCCTCTTCCTTCTGGAGTCGGCTGCATACTAGCCGGCTCCCTGGCAGGGCCTCCCTCTCACTCTCGGCATGGCAAGAGAGAAATTTAGTGCCAGTACGCTGATAACTCTGTTGCAGGCACGTTGTTCGGGAGGCTTCGAGGGCACATTAGAACTCTCGGTAAGGCAGGTGGGGGGATAAATCGCGATGATAGCCATTAAATCCATGAGCTTAATGCTCTGGCTAGCCAGTCTGTGATCACTCGTGCCAGGCCTCATCGGCGAACGGAGGCTGACGGAGAAGGTGCACCTCATAAATCACAGAATGTGTGGTGAGGGCCGATATAAATGCCCCCCNCCCACCTCATCGCCATGTTCCTCGCCCTCGATGCGTGCCACCCCATCCGGGGTATATATATATTTTAATTATGATATATTTGAAAGAAAAATAAATAATAATCGAACATAATATTATTTTTCCTAATAAACTATATATTTGGAATGAATCGAATCTATTTGTATGCACAATTTCATGAGAGATTAATACATAGTTTATCACGAATGAATTGAATCTATGTGTATGCACAATTTCATGAAAGAATAATACATGTATCATACTCAAAATTACACTGAAGATAGAGATATTGATCAAGATTAAAAAAAATCAAGTTTTCCATACCCCAGTTGAATATGAAGTAGCCAATTCATTAAGCACCTTGGTAAATAGAAATTATCCCCTAAAGAAATATTTGAACTTTAAATAATGTGCATGAGTCATATAATATGCACGTGTAAATTATAATTAAACAAAAAAGTTACATGTCCTTCACAAATTTATCCTTTTAAGGATGGAATTTTACCTTAATTTCTTTCTTTTTTTTGCTGAGATTTTTGAATTGTTGTATATATCATGGAGAGATTTACATCTTTGATGTTTTAAAGTTTTGACATTTTTATATAATTTTTTCTATTTTCAAAGGAAATGAATATTATTTTTTACATAAAAATGAATCTTTTGTATTTTTGCATATCCTCTTTCCTCAATCTCATAATGTCACATATATTTTGTTTATGAAACAAATATTTCATTTATAGGGCATGTGTGGTGATTATGGACCCTGTGCATGTTCCATCTGACTAGAAAGAATAGGTTAGCACCTCATACATTTATTTTCATGCTTAAATTATGGCTATGGCCATGATACCCCTCTATCATTTGAAATCTTCATATTTTCACACATAATGTGCTTATGTGACAAAGAATCCCTTTGCAGGGCCCACAAGTTTGCTTAGGGCCCATGTGCATAATCAATGAGCCTTAAAAGTGACTTTTAGTCCCTAATATAATAGTGTCACCCCTTGGACCATGTCTAGGGCACTAACACCCATTAGTGGTTCACAAAGGCTTGTAATGTTGTCGATAGTTCAAGAACAATGAGGGTTGAAAAAAACCAAATTGTAATATAAGGGTTAAGCACCATTGTTCCTTGTCACCAACCCTTTTTAGCTTTTACAAGACACATTCAAAGACATTGTTTTATAAAAAGTATTCATATATTTAAAACCAATGCATATAACAATAGTATAAGAGTCTTTTAAATTAATATTTATTTATAATAGCACAAGAATTTTAAATTATGGAAATACAAGTTTAGTTTTTAGTTAATAAAGCTTGATGGTTACTCCATGCTTATTAAATACCCAAATCCAAGTAAAAATGGATTGAACAAAACCAATCACTCTTTTAAAAAAGAGTTAGCTATTTGGATGCAAAAGTAATAAAGCTAATCCATTTTTTGAAACTATGCTTGATGCATGCAAAAGTATCATAAATCTATGCAATTCTACTCTTCAAGTTCCTCATAGAAGAATTGAACACAAAGTCGATATATTCCTTCTATAAGTAGTCCACTATTATATAACTTTAAATATGGGAAAACATAAGTCACTTTGTAAACATCGAGTGAAATCTAGATGCTTTCTTTATTGAATGATCTCAAAAGAAAAGAAAAGTGAATCGATATCAAACAAACCAATGCTAACATTTGCAAGTTTCACAAAAGGAAAATTCAATCTGCAAAGTAATTTTCATATACAAATTATACAATGATTCATAGTTCATATTTAGCTAAGAGAGTATGGTGAGGCATGTGAGTCTTAGAGCACCACATGAAAACAATAAACAAGACACCTTACACCTTGAAAGTAAAACTAACTCACATGCACATGCAAGTACAAACAATTACTCACTCACAAGCACATGTTGAGACCTTGTTTATGGTTTTAGAACATATAGGTAATCATAGTTTTTAAAATGACAAGGTACTATCAAAGCTATTATTTTACAAAAATTATTCATATTTTTAGGACAAAGCATTGGAAATAGCACAAGAGTCTTTTAAATTAAGATTTCTTCATAATAGCACAAGTCTTTTAAATTATGGAAAAATGAGATTAGTTTTTAGTTAATAAAGCTCAAAGTTCGATGGTTACTCCTTGCTTACTGAATACCTAGAGAAAAGTAAAAATTGATTCAAGAAAACTAATCATTCTTTTAAAAATAATGGAAGTGCGCATATACATAATCCAACTTCCGTAAATGCGCATATACATAATCCAACTTCCGTAAATGCGCATATACAAAAGTTGACTTCCATATATGCGCATTTACGAAAGTTATCTTTTGTAAATGTGCATATATGGAAGCTGAATTTTGTAAGTACACATTTATGGAAGTCGGATTCCATAAATGCACATTTATGGAATGAGGCTTTCGTATATGTGCATTTATGAAATTTTCTTTCGTAAATGTGCTCTTTTGTATATTCACATATACATAAGTGGCTTATGTATATGGTCAACTTTCATATATTCACATTTAGGGAATTTGGCTTCCATATATACGTATTTACAGAAGTGATTAACTTCCGTAAATGCACATTTACGGAAGTTTATCGCTTTTGTAAATGCACATATATGGAAGCTACCATATATAAATTTGCATTTATGAAAGTCCTCTTTCATAAACATGCATTTATGGAAGTGGCCTCCATATATGTGCATTTATGGAAGTTGGATTCCATAAATGCACATTTATTGAACTTGGCTTCCATACATGCACACTTCCATATATGCACATTTACGGAAGCTAACCACTTCAAAAAATGCACATATATAGAAGTTGGCTTCCATAAATGTAGATTTATGGAAGTCAGCTTTCATATATGCGCACTTTTGTAAATGTGCATATACAGAATTCAACTTTTATAAATTCACATTTATGAAAGTGATCGACATCCGTAAATGCACATATATGGAAGTCGCCTTATGCAAATGTGCATTTACAAAAGGCGGCTTTGGTATATGAGTATTTAGGGAAGTTGGATTCTGTATATGCACATATATAGAAGTGGCTTTCATATATGGTTAACTTCCGTAAATGTGCATTTACAGAAGTTGATCACTTCCATAAATTCACATATATGGAAGTGTGCATATATGAAATCCTCCTTTTGTAAATGCACATTTATGGAAGTTGGCTTTCATATATGCGCACTTCCATATATGCACATTTATGAAAGTGATTAGCTTCCGTAAATGTACATTTATGGAAGCTGATCATTCCATAAATGTGCATATATGGAAGTGCGCATATATGAAAGCTTGCTTTCATAAATGCGCATTTATGGAAGTTGGATTTCGTAAATGCACATTTTCCAGAAACTGGATTTCGTATATGTGCATATATGGAATCCAACTTCCATTAATGCACATTTTTAACAACTTCCTTACATTTTTATCAAAAAATACCACTTGATCCCTCAAGTGTCTTCTAAGAATACTCCAAAATATATGTTTGATTCGATAACTAGAATGTATGAAGGAAATAACATCAATTGGAAGATGAACTTGAGAACCCAACTCAAGAATACAAAGATGCATAAAGGAGAAACAATTCAATACTATTTCTCTAATGAAGATGAACTTATAATGACAACTTAAATGAAGATGAGCTTATAATGACAACTCTTAATGGTGTCACAAGACCTTGGGATGCCTTCATCCAAACTATTTGTGCAAGAAAATAGAAACTCCAATTTGATAGTTTATGGGAAGAATGTATTTAGGAAGAAGCAAGAGTAGCCAACCGAAAAGCCATCCTATTAAGAGATGAATATCCATCCCTAGCTACTCATGCTAAAGGAGGAAAGTAAAAGTGTCATTTTCAAAAGGAGACCCACTTTCATAAATAATCTCACCGTCCAAAGAGATTCCGGAAATATCATAAGGGTCAAATAAATGGAAAATATTTCTTCTCTTATCAATGTTATCATTGTGATAAGATGAGACACATTGCGAAGAATTGTCCTGACAAAAGGGAATAATACAATAATAGAAATAACAAAAGACATCATGCCCATGCATCTCAAGATGATGAGCCACACAAGAAGTTTACTAAAGAAGAAATTGAATATTATGTTTTGTTTTCAACCCTCTTAGGATCTGTGACACCTGGAGAGGACACTTTGCTCATAGATAGTGGTGCATTTGAGCACATGAAAGGTTAGAAAGATATTTTCTCTAGATTTATAGAAAAGGACTTCCCACAAAATGTTTCACTTGGAGATGATTATTAGTACCCTATCAAAGGAATGGGAGAATCCACCTACAAACTTGATTCAGAAACTCTGATGAGAATGAAGGATGTACTCTATGTACCAGGTTTGACAAAGAAATTACTTTATATCTAAGATCTAGATAAGAAAGGTTTCAAGGTTGCATTCATATATGGTGAATTTCTTATGTGGCCTAAAGACAAAACTATAGAAGATGCAGTTGTTATTGGAACAAAAGAAGGTGGATTGTGCAAGTTAAAAGGTCATTCATATGTAGCCTTGACTCACTCTACTGAAAGTCCTTGTGAACTTTGGCACAGAATAATAGCTCACATCAACTACAAAGCCTTACCATATGTAAGCAAGGTAGTTACAACTTTACCAGAATTAAAGGTTGATCATAAAGGTGTATGCAAGGGATGTGCACAAGGAAATAACATAAAGAATCATTTTCCAAAGAGATAAAGTAAAGAAAAAGGAACTTGTCCACTCAGATGTATGTGGTCCAATTCCATCAACCTCTCTAAGAGGGTATGTATAATATATATATTTTATTAATGATTACTCTCGTAATACTTGGGTTTATTTCTTGAAATCAAAAGATGAATTACTTGAAAAGTTCAAGTGTGCATGTATGGAATCCAACTTCCATAAATGCAGATTTACAAAAGTGCACATATACGGAAGCCACCTTTTGTAAATGTTCATTTATGGAAGTTGGATTTCGTAAATGCACATTTATGGAAGTTGGATTTCATATATGTGTGCTTGCATATATCCGCATATACAGAATCCAACTTCCATAAATGTGCACTTATGGAAGTGGATATCTTCCATAAATGTGCATATCCAGAAGCCACCTTTCGTAAATGTGCATTTATGGAAGTCAAATTTCGTAAATGCGCACTTATGGAAGTGGTTTCCATATATGCATGCATTTACGAAATTTGGATTCCATGTATGCACATATATGTAAGTGGTCAACTTCCGTAAATGCACATTTATGGAAGTGGTCAGCTTCCGTAAATGCACATAAATGGAAGTCCCCACGCATAAATGTGCATTTATGGAAGTCATCTTCTGTAAATGCACACTTATGGAAATGGATTCCATATATCCATTTATGGAAGTTGGCTTCCATAAATGCACATTTATGAAAGTTGGATTGCATATATGCGTGCTTCTGTATATGCCCATTTATGGAAGTTTACTACTTCCAACGTTGCGCATATATGGAATATGACTTCTGTAAATGCACATTTATGTAAGTCAACTTCCATAAATGTGCATTTACAGAAGTCAGATGAATATGTATATGTGCATTTACGGAAGCTGACTTCTGTAAATGTGTAATTACGAAAGTCGTCATCGGTTGTAAATGTGCATATACAGAAGTCGTCGTCTGTAAATGTGCATTTATGGAAGTTGACTTCCAAAAATGAGCATTTATGGAATTTGGCTTCCATATATGCACACTTTTGTATATACACATTTATGGAAGCTGGCCACTTCCAAAACTATGCATATACAGAAGTGCGCATATAAAGAGACCAACCTCTGTAAATGTGCATATATGGAACTTGGCTTCCGTAAATGCACATTTACGAACATCAACTTCTGTAAATGCAAATATATGGAAGCTATATTTCGTAAATGAATATTTATGGAAGCCATATTCCATAAACGCGTATTTACAGAAGATGGCTTCCGTATATGTGCATTTGTGGAAGTTATCTTTCATATATGCACGCTTCCATATATGCACATACATCGAAGTGTCTTTTGTAAATGTTCATTTATGGAAGTTGGATTTTGTAGATGTACTTTTACAGAAGTTGGATTCCATATATGTGTTCTTTCATTCCATATATGCACACATTTACATAACCTAACCACTTCCAATAATGCACATATATCGAAGTGTGCATATACAAAATCCATATTTCGTAAATGCACATTTATGGAAGTTAGCTTTCGTAAATGTGCATTTACGGAAGTTGGATTTTGTATATTATTTCTTCCGTATATGCACATATATGGAATCCAACTTCCATAAATGTGTATTTATGAAATCACGCATATACGGAAGGCACCTTCCGTAAATGTGCATTTATGGAAGTTGGTTTTCATAAATGCACATTTATAGAAATTGGATTATGTATATTTGCATATACAGAATCCATCTTCCATAAATGAACATTTATGGAATGCAGAAGGTGGCTTCCATATATACAGATTTATGGAAGCTAGCCACTTCCATAAATGTGCATTTATGGAAGTGGCTTTTGTATATGCATGCATTTACGAAAGTGGAAAACAATGGTATAGAGTTTACAAGCCACGATCATGGAGTATTTGGGCCATAAATTCATTAAAGGTGAAAACTTAAATCAAGAGAGATGGACATTCCAATTAGTCCATGTGCTTCATCACTCTTATTAGCGCATTTGACTTTCTCTTCATCATTAGTGGGTTCGAGTTCTTTTCCCAAGGTAATCTGGTACAATCCTTTACTTCTTAATACATCTTCCATATGGGATTTCCTTGAGAGGTAGTTGGTAATAGTAAGAAAAACATCACTGGGAGAAGTCATATTAAATATCAAAAGAATATGGATTTAAAATATGAAATTAATGGTCTAGAGATCTAATATGATAATGAAAGTGGGAACTTTTTCATCTTTAACGGAGTGAAGCCCCTCTTGGGATACCCTAATGGATGCATGGATCTACCTACTAGAAAGAAATCCAAATCATTCATTGTATATAGTTTCTAATTGATTTTTGTTTACACTCATAACTATCACTTTTGAAATGATTTTATATATGCAATTGCACGTGATATAGGCATATATTGATTAAAATACTCTAGGTTATCAACCTATGGAATCAAAGTAATGAAAGTAGAATTTAAGGCTTCTGGAACCTTTCCTGAAATCATGGACTCATTTAGAAATCGAAATAAATATTCCTCCATAAAGTGATAGAAACCCAAGAAAAACTCAATGGACCAACCATTAGGCTCCAAACTTTTATCTTTTTGGAAACTATGATTGACTAGATAAAGCTCATCCTTAGTTATTTCTTTTAACAACATCTTATTTTCTTCCTCATTTACAAAACTTGTAAAAAATGAGGTCATGCTAGCCACCTCTATAATAGTTAGTTGTTGGTCTTCCTCGTAAATATTTTGAAAATGACAAATCCCTAAGCGAGCAATGTCCTTAAAAGGCCTAGCCATCAAACCATTGAGATTAGTAAATTTCCAAATGGTATGAAAAAGTTTACAATGATTTTCATACTTGTGGAAGAAATTTGAGTTATTTTCACCCCACTTCAACCATCAAGCTCTACTCTTGAGCCTCCAAGCAACCTCTTTACCAAATAACAAATTTCTTCTTTTTTCTCACGCTCCTTTACCTTCTTTTAAAATCCTCATCAAGAATGTAATCCTACCGAATCCAATGAGTGAATTTCTTATAGTTTTTCTTCCACATACATGAGAACTATCCCATCTCTCATCCTTCTCCTATGGTTCCACTCTGAAAAAACCTACATGTGTTTCTTTATATTCCAAAGGAGCTAAAGAGTTTCTGACTCTTATGAAGCCTCATCAAAGTTTCACCAAGCCCCCTTTAATGTTATATTTTCCTTATTTACAATGCATTAGAGTTACTTGTGTTATTTTACTTCATTACCATTAACATATATATCTAATACTAAGTAGTAGCAGCATAAACAAGAGACAAAAAGAACAAAAGATATTTATCATGCGAAAACCCCAAATGGGGGAAAAAACCAACAACCTTTCTTAGATAGATTTCGTTCACAAATCAAGTCCAAATAGATAAAACATAGAACAAAGGATAGCTCAATCAGAAATACCACCACAATTGCAGCAACAACACTACACCAAGATAACACACCTCCTCAAGGAGTAGCGCACAAGAGAGAGATACCAAAAGACTGAACAAGAAGAAACCGAGTCACTACAACAACTTTGTCACCTTATCCAAACTTGCACCTTGCTTCTATATAGCTGGGAGAGTGTGAGTGAGTGAACAAATCAGCCAAGATGTCCTCTATTTCTAGTCTTCCTGGCCACTAGACTGGTCTGAAATCTTCTCTTGAAAGGTGCCACTTCATTATTCTAATTCTTCTGGGCCGAATTCTCTTCTATGGTATTTCAACATCTGTCCAATGGATCTCTTGCTTCTAGAATATTCTCTATATCGAAGAAAGGTCATCTAGAAGGGAAAGATCCTCCTGCAGCTATCAAAACATCAAAATTTACAAGATCTACATACTCTTCATCCCTTAACATATTTGAGTTGAATTTGAATGAACTCGGGGATCTTTTACCACATTTTGCAATTTCCAGGAACACTAGCAAGTTATTGGAATCACCACCTCCTCCTATCCATTTCTTGATACAATACATATCTGAAACAATATCTTCACTCATAAGGAAGTGATTTATCCTTTTAGTAACCATTTTGGCCCCACCTCACATATTTCTCTGGGTGGAATAAAGTTGAATTTGTTTAATATCATACAAGAATACATCATCCTATCTCCTAATAAATTAATTAGAGAGAACATATACATTTGCATATTCCCCCAAACCTCAGACTCACCCAAAGAGAAATATAATTCCCACCAATTATAAGCAACCTATGCTTCATGAAACTCTTTTCAAAATCGTTATCCCAAAACACAACATTCTTAACATATGGCCTGTAAATATTCAAAATTTTAATCCCCCCCATCTCCTGAGAATATCTCATAGTCCCAAGACCCAAGGAAAAGGAGAGAGTGTTAGTACACTTGAAATCCCTCTTTCTTGAAGCCAATAGCAAACCCCTAGAATTCCCTCGATGACTCAACATAGTTGAAATACCAACCCCAAAACACCCTTCCAAAATCATTAATAAATATGAAACCCTTCCCCATGGTCTCCTATAACATTAAGAAAATCCAACTTGTGATTTCCACAAGGCTAGTTTTCTTGAGGGATGACCTATACCCCTTACATTTAGGGTCATCATTTTCACAAGGCACAACTAGTTGGGGTGTTCACTTCTTTGAACACATATGGCCTATCACATGTTACTATGTCTAAGCAATGTAGCATCAACATGAGAAACAAAGAATTTCTTACTTGAAAAATAAGAGGTAGAGGTTTCCTTTTGACTAGGGTCTCCTACATCAGGTTCCATACCCAATTGGGGTCTATCCCTAGATATTGTAGGATCCTATGTCAAACGAAATTAACCCATCAGGTTTATGTTAAAACCCATCTTTCTTCGATAAACCCTCTTTTGTTGAGGCTTTGGGAGAGATTAACCTTCTTTGCATTAGAATCTCCTTTAATAGATGAGCCCTCCCTTTTTTTGACCCATTCCTTTTTACTGAAACTTAGAGCACAATCCACCACCAAATGACCATACCCATGACACATTACACATATGAAGGGAATGCCCAAATAATCTATAATTTGAGTGTGATAAATATGACCTTTTTGAATTACCATCTCCTCGACAAGACATCCATAAGGTCTAGACCAAACACAATTTTACCAAAATTCATATTCCTAGAATCTAGATTACTCATGTCTACATCCATGAGGTTCTCTATAAAATTTGCAATTTCTTTAGAAACTTATAGAGACCATTATTCAAGGTGAAAACTTGGAATTTGTACCCAGATAGGAACATTTAAAGGCTTTTCCAATATTTCATCAAAGAAATGGGACCACCTATTGATTAGTAATATGGTTGATCCTCATTACTGAGATTTCCCTAAAACCTTTAACATATCACCAAATTCATTTGGAATGAAGGCCATCCAACCCCTAGCCAAAAGATGGAATTGTAGTGAGTAGCTGAACAATGGCTCCTAATGTTTCTTGAGCCAATCCCTTAAGGTTTTGTCACTCATCCAATGATTTTGGAAATGACCCAACAAAGCTTGCACTTTAAATCTAACTACATAATGCATGTAGATATCTTCTCCCAGAATTAGATGAATAGAGACCCCTTTCTCGCTAACACTATGTTTATATTTGTTCAACTTTTCCACCTCACCTCCCCTTTTCTAAATTTCTATTGAGTCTTTCCCCTTTGGAAAGGGCCCTCAAAACACTCTTTCTACGAGAGATCTAATACCTATTTCCAAAAAAAAAAATTACAGAAAAAACCCTTCACTGATGTGACCATCCAATGGTTCTAAGGCCCCTATAACTGGATATTCACCCTGAGATCCATATTAAGAAATCATATGTTCCAAAACCCTATTTGAATGAGTGGAAATACTAGAAATTGGTGAAAATACATGGAAGAAAAATGAGAAACCTTTCGAAGACCTATACCATCGTGGTACTCATGCACTCTAAAAGCACTTTTAAGTCCAATTTTCGAACCATGCTAGGTCAACGATCCTTTAATCTCCCATCACTGTTGATTCTAGCATTAAAACCCACTAACACATCTACACCATCCATGAATGCAAAGGGGCAATCATCCACGTGGAAACCCTTGCATATGTGACTTGGCGTATTGTTTGGAAATATCTTCGACTCGGGAAATAATTCTTCCAAAGAATCTAGTAGGTCATCATAAGTCATATTCCCAAAGACAAAAATATTCTAAGGAAGTGAATTAAAACACATACTAAACCCTACTACTAACACTTGCAAATTCCTAACCATTGAGCCCAAATCTCCCAACTCGGGTCAAATTAAGACCATATACTTTTTTCCAATGAAAAGCCATCGATTACTTCCCCATGATCTATGGATGGTAGAGGGGGTAAACTATCGAACCTGATTATAGATCCTAACCTTGAGGGGATCAAGAGAGGAGAACTTGCGACCTCCCTAGATTTGGGGGAGAGATCTCAAGTCTGGTAATTGACCATTTGAGCCAACCCTCAAGGATAAATCGAGACCACACACACATGCGTGAAAAATAACGATTTGATATCATAACATAGATCCATATTAATCATGTCTAAGGCTAATGAAGTTGGGTGGGTTCTATGTTTGATGTTCACTCTGAAGGATTGACAATATTTTTTACAATGGATTTATCAAGGAAATTTAGGCTAGTAATGAGCACATTTACTTAAACCACTAGTAATCTCATGCACCCAAGAACTATAGTGAACTTAAATTTATTCTTTACAATCTTGGATTAATTCACATTCATGCATCGAGCACATTTAGTTAAACCACTTTTTATTTTGATGCATCCATGAACTAGGGATGGATTTGAGATTCAAATTGTTTATTATGGGGTATTTTGACTCTTAAATACAATGGAAAATTTAACATACACATCATAGAAGTTAAGAAACGTGTTGAAATACTATCAATTAAATGTTGAAGCCATCAAATTGCCAAGGAAATATATTTTGAAATTCCAACCCTGCTAAGAACCACATTGAATTGAAATTTCTCCTTTTAAAATTTACTTAATACCATCTTTGACCCTTAATTTGGGAAACTTGTATGATCTAATGAGTGGTGACGTGGTTCTACCTAAAAAAATCCAATCCACGCATCATTTTGTATCATATGTGAATATAATCTCCATTAGATACAAAATGTCAAATTGATCTCAAAATGAGTTAAATTTGGTTTGAGTTTTGTTAATTAAAAATTAAAATGTGATGTTTTTGCCAAGATAAGATATCGTCCATTAGATGCAAAATGTCAAATACATCTTAAAATGTGTATGTGTGTTATTGATTTGGTGGTTAAATCTTTCTGTAATGCCTTAAGGATCCTTTGTCCCTTTTTACTGTGTACTTTTGTATATCTTGATGCTAATAGAACCTTTCCCAAATGCGTTATAACAAGGGAGCTTAGTCCCCGAGGAGACTATGTACTTTTGCATCTTTAGATTAGGAGTTTGGGGGCTATGTGATTTTTCATATTTAGATTACGGGTTTGGGGAAAAGAACAACCTATGAAAATAAAAATAAAATGTGTTAACATTGTTATTAGTCCCTGCCATAGGCATAGAGAGACTATAGCGATCGATAAAGCATTGACTACATATTAGTTTTTCCTTTGACCGGAAATATTTGCACAATACCTATTGTTGGAGCTATGGAATTAAAAGCATGCATTTTTATATATTAAAAAGTAACATATATGTATTGATCTGATTGGCTAAGAGATTGGAGGTCTTATTGCTGGCTTCACTATTCCCAATGTAGTATATGGCAACATATCTAAACTTTTTCTAGTAGACAGTATGTTTTAATCATATATTTCTCCTATATATTGCTTGAAGGTCGATTAATGCTACCATTAGTTCGAATGTTTGTATTAGCATTTTCTACTCCCCGAATATGTCCTTCAGTTTTGATATGTACTAAGCATATTGAAATGTTTTCATATCCAAGCTTTGTATATTTCTTGAAATTTATTGACACTTATTCTGAGATGCCTCAATAGGCCTGACAACGTAAATGTTTACATGACGCGATGTAAATGTTTATTTGCCATTTTTACAGAGGTCGTTATCTATATTTATGTGAGATTTTCTTGGTGCTTGAGTCCTGCCATGAAAGAAAATAATTGCATACAAAATTGTTGGAGGATTACATGTGAAGTTACAATATTCGTTGTTTTTTTGTTGGAATAAAGCATATGTATGCAACCTACATTTATAGACCATGTATGGTCAGATGTGCGGATATGACATGACATGTTCTTTCTCCTCTACATAGACTGGTGTGCGCACGATACAATTTGTGTTGTGCTTGAGATATGATATGTGCAACAAAGATTCTTCAAGATTATATTTTCATGTCTRGAAGCATGTCTGGGTAGTTTKCCAYGGAAAAMTGAGAACTTGTAWCRTGGGCACAAYARTYTRTGTAGAGGATAAMRAAYATGGTTAAAGGGMATATYTRSATGRRKT
>SNQJ01S0026289.1:24385-41502 GCA_010110895.2 Picea sitchensis | reverse complement strand
TTCTCGTTTAATTAAATTATGCAATAACAAAAATTATTATTAATAATTTAGTATTGAAAATCATGTTTTTAGATATGTTACATAGTTGATAGGGATTAGTATCTATAAACAATGGAAAACTTGAACCCACCATCCCTCAAGTCCATCTGTCAATTTGTATATTGCGGAACTCCGAGGGATATTCGGAGGACAAGGAACAATGAAAACTGCAATGTTGAGCCACGCAACTCATAGGTCCGTTTGTCAATTTGTAAATCACGAAGATGTGCCTAGTGTTTGTACAATGTGGAACAATAGAGGCCCAATTTTCAGCGTGTGATCCCCACAGACCCGATAAAAAAAAATCGCTATATATGAAATTCATACGGGATCGCTACGGAACAATAAAACTGAAATGTTCAGCCAACCAGCCCGAGTCCACCTATCCACTTGTATATCGCAGAAGTCTGGGTGCTATTTGTAGGAGAGGAAACAATAGAGACTCTATTTTCGGCCCGCCAAGCTGTGAACAAAAAACTACTTAGGTATGGAATGAGGGATCTGCATATGCTGTATAAAATCTCATTCCATAGTTTATATAGAGACAATGTCCACAAGTCCGCGTGTCAACTTGTATATCGCGGAAGTCTAGGTGCTCTTTGTAGGACACAGAACAATAGATACTTAATTTTCATCCTACCAGGTCGCAAACCTGCGATCCAAAAAGTGTCAAAGTATGGAATGAGGGATACGCATATGTTCTAGAAAAATGTGTTTGTATAGCGCAGAACAATAGAGACCCAATTTTCAGCCCGCCAGCCCCAGAGCCCCCAATCAAAAAAAAATGCTAAATTTGAAATTCATACATGATCGCTACGGGACAATAAAAGTGCAATGTTCATCCAACCAGCCCAAGTACACCTATCAATTTGTATATCGCGGAAGTCTGGGTGCTATTTGTAGGAGACGGAACAATAAAGACTATTTTTTGTGCGCCAACCCGCAATCCAAAAACTGCCTAAGTATGGAATGAGGGATCCACATATGCTGTATAAAATCTCATTCCATACTTTATATAGAGACTATGTCCAAAAGTCTGCATGTCAATTTGTATATCTCGTAAGTCTAGGCGTTATTTGTAGGACACAAAATAATAGTTACTTAATTTTCAGCCCACCAGGTCCCGAACCCGCAATCCAAAAAGCGCTCAAGTATGGAATGAGGGATCCTTATATGTTATAAAACACTATCAATTTGTATATCATGGAATTCTGGGTGCTATTTGTAGGAGACGAAACAATAAAGACTCTATTTTCGACCCGCCAGGCTGCAAGCCCGCGATCCAAAAAATTCCTAAGTATGGAATGAGGTATCCGCATATGTTGTATAAAATCTCATTCCATACTTTATATAGACTATGTCCACAAGTCCGCGTGTGAATTTGTATATTGTGGAAGTCTAGGTGCTATTTGTAGAACACGAAAGTCTAGGTGGTATTTGTAGGACATGAAACAATAGATACTTAATTTTCATCCCGCCAGGTTGCGAACCCGCGATCCAAAAAGAGCCCAAGTATGGAATGAGGGATCCAAATATGTTCTAGAACACTATCAATTTGTATATCGCAGAATTCTGGGTGCTATTTGTAGAAGATGAAACAATAGATACTATTTTTTCGACCCGCCAGACTGCGAGCCCACAATCCAAAAACTGCCTAAGTATTGAATGAGGGATCCACATATGTTGTATAAAATCCCATTCCATACTTTATATAGAAACTGCCCACAAGTCCATGTGTGAATTTGTATATCATGGAACTGTAGGTGTTATTTGTAGGACACATAACAATAGATAATTAATTTTCATCCCGCCAGGCCGCGAACCCATGATCAAATGCAATGTTCAACCAAGCAGCCTGTAGGTCCTCCTATCAATTTGTATACCGTGGAAATCTGGGTGCTATTTGTAGGACACAGAACAATAGAGACTCTTTTTTCATCCCGCAAGGCTGCCAAGCCACGATAAAAAAAGTGCCTAAGTATGGAATGAGTCTTGTTTATATTGCTTATTTGTGGAAATACTTTTATATCACACAGTTGACCAGATTGTGCAAACTTTCTCGTATAATTAAATTTTGCAATATAAATATTTAACAGTAATAATTTAGCGCATGTTAGGTTCTGAATTTGTATATCACGGAATTGTCAGTGCTATTTGTAGAGTGCAGAATAATAGATGCCCAATTTTTTTCCCGCCAACCCAAGAACCCCCGATCCAAAAAAGTGGCTAATTATGGAATTAATACATAATCGCTAAGGACAAAAAATGTGCAATGTTGAACCAACCAACCCGCAAGTCCACCTGTCAATTTGTATATCACAGAAGTGTAGGTTCTATTTGTAGGACACGAAACAATAAAGGTTCATTTTTTAGCCCGCCAGGCCGAGAACCATCGACCCTTCACGTGCCTTGGGTATATCTTCACTCGACCGCTTTTCATACTTTGGTATTTCTTGGAATCGGTTTCGCCATTTCTGCTGCCTTTGTACTTGTTTCCAGATATGCAATAATTAAGCTTTAATGCTAGTAGCCATCCTACAAATACCGTTAAAACTGTCATTAATGTCCGGAAGTCCGGAGAAGATTTGTCATTAGTACGACTTAAACTAAGATTTTCCCACAAGCATGTTATCCTTTCCAAGTATTCATTTCAAAGGCCACACAATATTTTTTTTTTATGCATCGAGGGGTTGGTGCTTTTAAGAAATTTCTGATTCTTAATCTCTTTTCGCCGTCACCACCACGTTCGCACTTTTTTCTAATTGTGCAATTAGTGAGTTGTGATGGTCACAGCTCATTCCGCATGAACCCTGGAAATTGTCATTGATTAGCGAAAGGCTCAAGGAGATATTCCATTGATACACATTAAACCATAATTTGCGGAGGCTTATATTATCCCTCCCCGATTTTCATTTCAAACATCGTCTCGACCAAATGGAATTTCTAAATAACTTCTGGCAGCAGTTCTCTCCACACACAGTAAACACATTGGGGCATAATGGCCAGAGGTTCCACTATTCTAGGGCATATTCTTACTATTCATCTCCCTCCGCCCAGGAGAGAAAAAGGATATGGTCCCTTGGTACATCGAGAGATATATTTCAAGCCAAAAAATTCCATCGCAACCCTGGCTGGTCAGAGAACCTGCCCAGTTGCATTCATTGCTATCGCAGAAGTTGATTCCATGAAGTCCGAGCCGGAAGAAGATGATATGATGGACGATGATATGGAAATGGATGATGGAAATGCAGAGAATCTTCCCACTCCTGTGCCCAAATTTAAATCAACCATAATGAACGAACCTTCCCGTCTCGGTGATCGTAGTCATGACAACACCAAAAGGAGTTTCATAAAAGAAACTGACGGTGAATGCAACAACCACTTTGCACCACGAAAGTAGGAATTCTAGAGTTCCAAATTAGTTCGTTCTGGGTGGAAGAGTTTTAGTGTAAAGAAATGATATGTTGATGCTCCCAGAGATATATTTCAAGCCAAAAAAATATTGTTTAACATTTTCAAGCATCAAGTCCAAAACTCTTGCACCTGCCACGCATTTTCCTACTAGCAATCTCCTTCTGCCCATAATGGACTAATTTGGGCCTCTGCAATTGCACATGCAAGCTATGCTACTGAATTGTTTTAGACTATGCAGAGGCGGTTTCAGGTAAGGGATATTCCACTTGCCCTGCAACCATTTTCGTCTTATTTTTGAGGAAAATCTTCTGAAAAATATCAATTTCAGTAGAGGATGATTCATCGACGAGAAAACTCCAAGGATATTGCATACTGCAGAACCCGTGCATGTGTTCATCGCAGATACCTTCAATGTTTTGACTCGAAGAACTGGGTCCAATTTATAAGCATATATCTACAATACTCGATGTTTTTCTTATTTTTTTTTATTTTAAATGGATTTTCTATTAAAAAAAAATTTCCTTGCACTCTTCGTTGCTGCCTCTTTTCTGGGTTTAACTCATGTTCTAATTGCCATGGTTCGGTTCTCTCGTACTTCTTCGATCTTGTGTTTATTAATACCAATGTACAATGTTGCAGCAAAATCGTTATTCTTGTTTATAGACATGCAATTATTAAGTTTTAATGCTAACAGACCATAATGCAATAAGTTTAATACTTGAGTTAATATGTTGCACTGATGGTAGAATGTATCAAGAACACAGTTGCATGCACACGTTCCAATAAAATCTAATCTTCCACAAGGCATTTGCTGGCAATTAGTAGAAAAGGAAATTTAGTGGTTAAGTTGATATGTTACAGTCATTGAATAATGTATCAAGAACATAGTTGCAGGCATACGTTGCAATAAAATGTAAACTTCAACAACACATTTGTTGACAATTAGTAGATCATGGTTTTGCAATGATGGCGCTTCTTTGAAACCAATTTGCACTTACGAAAACTGCCTTCCGCCTCTCTATTTTCCCACTCTTTTATTCCCTCTAGTTTCTCTTCTTGGCTACTTAATCGTTTTTTTCCCGACAATGCATTTCTCTGCAACTTCGCGGATTCATGTGTTTGCATTTCCAACGACCACTTCCCCTTTCTTTAAATTTACCATCTACTGTTCCCTGTCGCACAACTAGCACCCAGAGTTCTATCATATACAAATTGATAGGCGAACTTGCGCGTTGGTCGGGTCAACATTGCAATTCTACTTTTTCACGATCTCCAAACAACATTCAGAGATCCAGTATATACAAATTGACAGATATTCAAAATTGCAACCGTTCTTATATCATACGCTTTTCTGTATTACGATCCACCTATCATGCCCTTTTCTGTGCTACACATTTTTGCACTGAAAACTTTCAAGAAATACAATTTAACCATCGGGTCCTCGCATATTTAGTGGAACTATTGTCACCCCATTTTGAAGCCCATCTGTCCTCTTTCCATACTTCTACATTTGTTCTAATTTCTTTGGTGAATTGTCGGTTTGGAGGGTTGAAGAAATATTCAGTTTGTAGTTGTTGTTTCCTGTATTTGCGCCCCTTTGCAATTAGCAGTTGGAAATTATATATAAGATCTTATTGCCATGTATGCAATTAGAAATTTCCCTGTTCCATACTTAGCCACTTTGGCAGAGTTCCGCAAATATACAAACTGGTCACCCAACTAGCCCATCATGATCTCTTTCGTTTTACACATTTTGCACTCAAAAATTCTGAAACATGAAATTTCATCGTGCAACACTTGGTTGTCCTGACTATCCCTGTAACCCTTTTTTGAATCTCATCTGACCACTTTTCAGAGCTTGCCATTCTTTCCTTTCTCTTCGCCCTCTCCGTCACCTTCGCACTTGTCTATAATAAAATAAAATAAAAAGTTATATATATATATATATATATACATATCTTGTTTCTAAATATGGAATTACTGGCATTTAATTCTAACAAGTCATCATGTAGAAACCGTATATATTGTCTTTGATGGGCGAAAGGCTCGAGGACATCTCGTATTCATGCGCATTAAACCAAAATTTGCAGGTGGATTATATTATCCCTTGCGAGTGTTCATTTAAAAATCATGAAATCCCGTTCACACGGCGTGCCCTTTGCACGTTCACGAAACCTCCATTCCTTAATTTCTCTTCACCGTACCCGCCACGTTTGCATTTCTAAATATGCAATAAATAAATTTTACTGCTAATAGTTCATCATGCACCACCAATACAGGTTGTCATTAATTAGCGAAAGGCTCGAAGAGCTTTCCCATTTAGAAGAATTTAACCAAGATTTAGTAAGAATTTACATTATTCTCTCTAACAATTCATTTAAACCATCATCTGTAGCAAAGAAACCTTCTCATAAACCTATGGCATCAACTCGACACCAGTTCTGTGGAGATACAGTGAACACCTTCGGGCATGAGGACCAAAACTTCCACTGGTCCAGGGCATTTTCTTATTACTCAACCCCTACCGTAGAGAACCAAGTAATTTGGACCTTCGAGATTGCTCATGCAGGTTGTGTCCCTGAGGTTTTTGACTGTAAGGACCTGGTCTCTTGGTGCGCTGATAAATTTATTGCAGACCAAAGAATTATTCCACTTCACGATGACTCTTTTATTTCTTTGTCACCTCAGGTCTTCCGCCAGATGCTGAAATTGCCCGAGCCAACATTGACATTCAAAGGAGAAGATTGCAAACAGTTCCTAGAAAAGCATAATAACAGATTGGACCTCTTGCCCCATTTTTTGGAAAGGCTGAATCCAGTTCCTGAAGATATTACAAGTATGCAGGTTAGTTCATTTAGAAATCCATTTCGGGAAATTGCCTGGCTGTTTACAAGAATAACGGGACAAGAGTCCACAGGTACTATTTCCCGCATGACTCTTTATATTTTGTATTTCACAGTCAACGAACAAGCCCTTTTTGATTGGGGCGGGTTAATTTTTAATGAAATCTCTTCCCAATTGTCAAGCTACAAAAGGAAAAATAAATTTTATATGTCATCCTATTTAGTTTTTGCAATAGCACATTCCTGTCAATTTCCGCAACTGTCTCTATCCAAAAAAGTCAATTACGAATTCCACCCAGTAAAGATATGGTACAAGGCCTTGTGGAAGCACAAGGATTCCCACTGTTTTTATGAGGTTTTTAATGGCTTCTTGTCTGTTTTCAAAGTTTTGTTGTTAGGATAAAATGCTCCCCGCATATCTGAACATAAAACTAGTTTTTTGCACAATAAGTGGGCACTCCAACATTTGGATAATTACACTGTCATAAGAATTTTTGGCTCCACGGAACAACCTTCTCTCCTTCCATTTCACATTATGGACATAATTTTTATTGCAGAAGTAGCACGTCAATACAGATACTGGTTCCATCTGTTCCAAAGGAAGAAAAAAAAATAGTTCATTCCTCTGCCTTGGAAAATAGGGGAGTTCATCTTGAAAAACACCAACAAAATTGACGATTTTGCAACACATTTTAGCATCTCCAACCTTAGATATGCTGAATACATAAGAGGATTCGACCCCTATGATATTTTTAGACAACATTTACAATCACTTGGCCTCAACGATTGTTTTGTAAATAAACACCTACCCAAAAATAGAGACAGTGATGGTCCTGCCTCTGATACCGACGACGTAGAGACAGTGCAAAGTTACACTAAATTGTACACGCAACAGGGGAAAGGCCCCAGTGAAAAAAGTGTTCAATCTGCAAATACCACTCCAAAAATAGAGACAGTGATGGTCCTGCCTCTGATACCGACGACGTAGAGACAGTGCAAAGTTACACTAAATTGTACACGCAACAGGGGAAAGGCCCTAGTGAAAAAAGTGTTCAACCTGCAAATACCACTCCAAAAAGTATGACATCCCAGAGCATCGCTCCAACAGCCCATCACAACAACAAAGAAACCCAGATTTCTTCAAACGAAGGAGGAGATAACGACCCTCCTCACTCTAAAATTGATAGTTCTCACAAGCTTCCAGTAGAGAAGAAGAGAAAAAAAATGTGGGTCAGGCAGAAGAGCCAGAAATTTAGAGTCAGAACATGGAAGTTGACACTGATCTGGATGCCATGTTCCCCTTCCTTGATCATCCTCAAGACGACATCTACCATAGCCATCTAATGGACATATCTGTTACCCAAAATTTTTTCAAAGATGAATCCTTTGTGTTCCAGAGCGTTGTTTTTGATAGCTGGAACAAAAGATTGATATTTGAGAAAAAAAAAAGGTTAAAAATATCAAAGGCAAATCTCGTTCAGAGGTTGACATTGCCAACATGCATCCGTCCCAAATTTGTCAACTTCACACCACGACCGGAGAAGCACTTCATGATTCCATTGAACACATCGAGACCCAGAATGCCAAACTGAAGGACCGAGTCAAGGAATTGGAAGAAGCTTTCATTCCTATGCCATTGCTTGTCTATCCTTTGGCAATAGCCATGCCTAGCACCCCTGTACCCAATGTAAAAGCATCCTCCACCCTGCTCGCATCCTGTAAAGGATATGTCGATAACAATATCAAAAAAATAATGGAACTGGTTACCCAGGTGTGGAAAATATCACAAACCATCACTTTCCTTGGAACCAGGGCACATAGCTTGCTCGAGCTTTTGCAATCCAAATTAAAAGATGAAGACAATTTCTTCTTAAAAACGGTCATCCCTTTTGGCAAGATTGTCAACAATATGACAGAAACAAAAAGAAAAGAAGAAGATCTTCCATCCAAAAACCAGATCAGCCAATTGAATGCATGTTGGAAACAAAAAGTAAATAACCTATGTCTCATTGTTCAGTCATGTGAACAATCCATAGAGAAGAAGTATAAATTATTCACAAAGCTGTCAAATATAGACTTAGCAGGAAAAACCAATGACTTCCAAGACCCCCTCTTAATCGCAAACTCCTT
This sequence comes from Picea sitchensis, assembly GCA_010110895.2. Classification (NCBI taxonomy): domain Eukaryota; kingdom Viridiplantae; phylum Streptophyta; class Pinopsida; order Pinales; family Pinaceae; genus Picea; species Picea sitchensis. Next base: position 33,076 of record SNQJ01S0026289.1, on the reverse strand, counting down.
GCCATTAACCAGGAAAGAGTTTGATAAATAGGCTTCTATGCTGAATAACTTGTCTCTGGAAATTTTTTACAGCATCCTTCAATTTGATCAAGCTCACGTCCATGTCTGGCTAGTCAAATATGCAGTACAGAATGAGGAAATTCATCAGGCTCTCTCTAATATTTTTATCGACTTCCAGGAATTAGAAAATGAAGTTTTCAACATCAAAATCCATAATGAGATCAACATCTCCCCAATGAGAAGCTACATTGAATAATGGGTTGAAAGGCAATTGAAACAGGCCACCAACGAAAGACAACAGACAGTTCCCAGCATTCCAACAGCCATGGAGAACATCCTTGAAACCACAATCGTCGTCGACATCAATGAAACGGTAGTTGCAAGCAAATAACCAAAGCGCTCATATGTACTCTCACTGTAAGTTTAGTCATCACATATTTATTTGTTTCTTAGCCCGGTTATTCCACTTTCTTAAATACAGATGTATAGGCAAACACTTATACCTTCCCATTTATTTTCTTTTGCAGCTATTTCACTCTATCTTCTTTCCACAATCCTATTTCTTGTACATATTTCTCTAATGGTCCACGGGAGCCCCAATCCTAGTCCACATGAAAAACGCATTGAAATTTTGGTTTATATGTAACAGACTTTAATTTTTTGGTATATTTCAAAATTTGCAGTAGTATGTAGAAAACTTTCATTTTTTCACATACTTGAAATAAAAAATGCATTTAAATTTTTATATGTTACAGACTCTATTCTTATCTTTCCACATTTTGTATAACAAATGCATTTTCTTTTTAATATGTTAGACTTTTATTCTTATCCTTCAATAGTCTGTATGGAAAATGCATCTACTCTTTTATATGTTACACACTTTTCTTTTTTTATATATTTCAAAATAAATGGCATTCAACAATGTAAGTGCCATTTACATATGCCCCATGTTCACAAATGCATTTAAATTTTTATATTACTTATCTCCTATTAATTTTGTGTCATCATATATTTTTATCTTTCACCAGTCCATATGGAAAATGCATTTAAATTTCCAAATTTAGTCTTGCACTGTCAACAAATTTTTTACTTTGTTATATACTTCCAAAAAAATTAGGTTTGCTATATACTTTCAAAAATTAGATGTTGATGTGTCTACCGACCATAATTTACTTTTTCTGTATCTTCCATGATATACATTTTTCACAACATTTCCCTAATATACATTTTGCACCAAACACTTTGTTTCATTTACAATTCTACCCCATTTTCCACAATTTGCTTTCTAACCTCCTTGGCAGGGACTGTGCTACCACACAACCTTGTTATTATTGTCGTGTCCTTGAACAAATATTCCATCCTATGCATGGTGTTACATCGGTAGAAGGCTAAAGAAATCAGATATTTCAAGCCTTCCATTTTATTGTGAGAAAATGGGTACATGGTAATTCGAATGGAAATCAAAATCAATTAAGGGGAGAAGTTGATAGGATAAACAAGGTTTTGATTAGGATAGAAGAGTCCAAAATTTTGTTATGTCGTGTCCCCGCCCTTCAGATTCTTTTTGAAAAGAGAAAAAAATGTACGACTCAATGTGTCGTCCAGGTCTCTTCGGTGTTCCTACATTTGAAATCACATGTTTGATGAGATTTTTATTGTAAGTCTTTTCATTATCAACAATAGCCACCTCATTTCATGCTGAAGGCCCCCTTCTTTCAGTTATGATGATGGGTATATCGGGATGTCTCGATCTCTCCATCACTGAAATCATAGAATCCACGAGCCAACCTCCATCATTCACCATGGGGTCCAAGTATCTAAACAAAACATATTCTAAGGAGATTTGAGCCTTGTTGTAATTGTAATTGAAGTAGGGATACACATTATCCATGAAAGGAGACCCATTCTTTGCGAGAAAGTTAAGTTCTGCGTATGGAGTTGTGCATATTGGCACTCCGGACTGCGGTTTGAATGTTTCTCACCGCAGGAATGAGATAGGGAAGATGATGGTGGTTTTCTATTGAAAAAACTTCATTTCCCACTGCGATGTATTTGATATTGGTGGTCAGATAGAATTGGTGAATGTTTTCATTAACCCACCCATTTGTTGCAGCCTGATAATATGAGATCTTCTAAATCTCATCGTTCCCAACTCCCATTATCACTTTGATTCCCCAGTTATTTTGCAAGGTTCGAAGGGTTTCCTGATGTACTTGGAAAAACCTAACTTTTCCAATGTTGCGAGATCTTATCACATTGTCCACCTGACCGATGTTTCGAAATCTGTCAGCACAATACACTGTATTAATAATTCTTCCACTTAGCATTTCTTACCTTTCCATTATTGTGTTTAGTTACAGTTTTCTTCAAAATCTGAAACCTCGTAACCATGGATATAGATCCTCACCAAGAAATCATAAGAAATTTTATCATAAATGATATAATTATAGGAAAATTTAAAGGCTGGGAGAGCAGGTTTACAAATTCAAAATCATAGGTTGGGTGGGATTACAAATTCAAAATCTGCATTGGAATGGGCATCAATCCTTGGCACCTTTATTAAATTCAAAATTTGATTTTCAAACAAGCGTTCAATTAATTCGTTGTATAGTATATCGTAGGGGTCATATATTGTATGCGTTGTATCCTATATTTTATGGGTTGTATAGTTTATGATTGTTTATGCCGATGTACAAGAAGGTGGAAGACAACCAAAACAGAAAGACCCTCCATGTGCCTGAGGACGACGGAAGCATGGTCATGCTCCATGGTTGCATGGATGGGAAGCCTGCTCATAGAGTCTTAAAGACTCTGCAACATGCTAGATATTCCTTTCCCTAAGTTCACAGTACCTAATTGAATCAATATTTATCATCAACAAACAGGTACATGTTGCAGGGAGAAGATGTAGCAACTACCCCATGAGTTGTTGTGATGGGATGGCCATGACGGCGATCGATGATCATACAGTGGAAAGGAAAAGAGTGAAGAAGTGAGAGGCATTCAATTTCTGTAAGTGTCTACGCTAAAAAATGAGATTTGAAAGAACTACGCATTCTAAAATTAATGTTGTGGGATAAATGCTCTATGTTTTTTTTATGGGGAATATTTTTTGGCTATATTTGTTTGAAATTCGACAAGTAATTGTTGGATCCGTATATATGAGTGGTTATTTCACTATAATTCAGGTTCCCTAGGGGTTTTTCAGCACGTTGAATCCACTTCTACATTCAAAAATGCAATTTAAACAACATAAAAGTGTGGTTTCGTGCATATTTAAGTTGTTGTATTCTGACAGAAAGGACCAAACCGTAGAACAATTAGACAACGACAAAACTAAGTCTAAACTTTGTTAAAACATCTAATGAAAATTCTTTCTTTAAAAGCATGCACACTACACCTTGTTTTAAAAATTATTGTATTTCTAAAATATCGGGTGAATCAAAATTCAAGAAGAGAATTTGTGCTAAATTTTATGGTATTTAATGTTTCTATTGCCAAACAAGGGGAAATAAATAAGACAAATCTACTTACAATGAAGTTTGACACATTAAATGTCTATCAAAATATGTGATATTGGGCTTATGAAATAAAGAGAAACACTTTATACCACCATAAGGATAGCTTTAAAAATGGTGACTTGAGGACAATGAATGGTAACAATCGACTAAAAATATAGATCTAATATTATTGTAATAGTGGATAGTATTAGCAATGTTGTGGACAAAAATTCAAATAAGGATTCATATTTAATGTTCTCAATACGTCAAGGTGGAACAAGGGAACCTCTTAGATTATTTCCTTCAAATATGACCGACGATTTTCTTCACAAAATGGTTAATGAAGACATGCAACTATTGGGTATTCCTCTAGTGTCATTTTATTTTCAACATAATAAGGAGAAATCAATTTCTTGAAGTTGTGATGAGAAGAACTTATTTTCAAGGTGTAATGATTGTGTCTCAATCACTAACATACTTAGGGCCACCATTGATCTAGTCAAAGGTAGAAATGTTGTGGATAATACAAATGACCCATAATAACTATATACAAGATGTCATAGTGTGTATTATGTCGATGGATTGAATTTAGAGAAGCGTCCTGGCACCTACTTAAGCATTTTGCATGATAAAATGGACAAGGAAAAGACTTGTATATCAAGGTTGGATAAGAAGGAAAAATACTATTAGTAGTGTCATGCATCTCTCAACTTATTTAACTAGCATGCTTACATGTGGACACAAAAGTGGGGGCTTCATCCACTTTAGCCTTTTCTTTATAGCGATGGGTTCAAACTTCATTGTGACTTCATTAGTTAAATGCTTCAAATATCTTAAAGAATCAATGGTGGATTTATATGGGGATTTGGTGTATAAGAGGAGAACATTAAAACACCCATTGCATGAAGCTTTATTACAAACTTAATTTATGAAAAAATTTCTTTCTACAAACAAGACAATATGAAAGCACCTGAGGTAAGTGTTGATAATACAAACTATTAAATAGTTCAAATAGAAAATCCCCCCAATATTAATGTAGCAAATAGACAATTTTAATAGCAATAATAAAAATCACCATGTGTTTTCATTTTCATCCCTTTTAACAATAGCAAGGGTGTTTGGCATTGTTGAAGTTGGTTCTTTCATAATGCAACACACACATGAAAGCATAGATGAAACTTATGAGAGGTTACCAACTGAAAAATAAAATAAAAGGACATATTTTCATTGACATAGATGATGGACTATTATAGGACATGTGAGGACCACAATTCCTTTGTCTCATATCTAATTGGTGAACTCTTTAACTTCCAAGATTTGTGGATCCATACCTATTGAATGGTAACTACATGACAACCGGTATGAAATGATGTAAATACTTCAAATTTCAGTTCATTGATGACACACATGTTATGCAATATAAACCCTTAGTTTAGGATGAAAAGTGGTCACCTCATATTAATCTATGGTTGGATTCTTTTATTTTATTTTTAATGGTAATCTAAGATTACCTACATGGCAACCTAAATTGTCAAATCATTAGGTAAATATACCTTCTAATATGGAAGAAATAAAGAAGGATTAGAAACATATATTTCATTATGGAAGAAAGGGGATTGAGAAGGGAGAGGAAAAATATTGGCATCCCCAGATAATTTATTGGGAGAATATCTTAAAAGCCATGGACACACCATTTTGCATTGAGAACTCCACAAATAATTTATAGACATCCAAAATCCAAGAAAAAAGAAACAATAATCATACATAACCAACACATGAATTTGTGGAAGCTTACTTAAGTGATAATATCCACACTATTGAGGATCACTACATTGGACCTTTGTGTAACAATCCTAGATATTATTTCTCTCCAAGTGAAGATATTCTTGAAGGAAAAATTCGCATAGTATGATCATTAGTCCCACATTATGAAATATGGTTAGGTAGTGCAAAGGGTAATGTCTACAGAGTTTCAAATGTTGCCACTAAGACATACAAGGTAGTGGTTTATTTTTAGAAGCCCATGTGAACATCGATAAAAGTTAAATTTTTGTACAAAAAATGTTTAAAAAGAACTCAACAATGGGTTGTTGATACAAAAAGAATGGTGTCCATTTATGTGAATAGCATCATATGGGCATGGTCATCAAAGGCATGATGGAAGGGAGAGATAATAAAAATAAATGGGAAGGGATTTGAGGTAAATGAGGTGTAATGAGAACAAGTTGAATAGAATGGAGAAAGTGAGAATGATGTCAATGAATGAGAATTTATTTGAATGAAGAACTAAGAAATTCTATACTCGTCATTTTTTAATGCCTTCTATCCTATAAGAATTCATAAATTAGAAGTCGATTTTAATTAATATTTGTTGCTTCATGTAAAATATTGAATGTTAATTGCTCTCTTGTATTCTAGGATATGGGTTTTGTCAATAAATTTTCTGCAATTAAAACAAGTTATAGTATTTATAGTTAATATGAGGAAGTTGGTAAAAAGGACCGACTCATAGTCATCATTTTTCTTAAATGGAAACTTATTGTTTGTTGCCTTAAATATTTGTGAAAAAGTACAACTCTACAATTCAATGATTGTTATACTTGTATTTATTTTTTTGTGTCTCTTCAATCTTGATATATTTAACATTGTATGTCATAGTGATATTATGCATGCACATACAAATTAATAAAATGTTTGCAATTGTACATTAATCTTGGATTTAGATTTTATATACACATAAAAAAATAAATTTACCATATTGAAATCCAAATACACATTGTAGCAATTCAATATTGACACTTTCGGAATAAAATTTTACAATTTCAGAATTGGAGCTCACAATTTTGGAATCAAAATTGACACTTTCAGATTTCAAAATTGACAATTTCAGATTTCAAAATTCACACTTTCAAAATTGAAATTCTCACTTTTGGTATCAAAATTATTTGAAATTCACACTTTTAAAAACCAATATTCACACTTTCATAATCCAATTTTTCACTTTAGGAATAATGATATTCACACTTGTAATGTTCCCCTCTCCTTGACAAGAACATTAAAGGACTTAGTAGTCTAGTCACCGCTATAGACTGTAGTCCCATGGGTAAAAGGGGTTACGAGGTACTAAAGTGTCACTTAGGAACTTAATGTTATATTATTAAAGTGACTTTGATAAAGTAAAAAAGGGGTTATTTGACTTAAGGAGAAAAGTAAGTAATAACCTTAGAAAAGACAATAAAGTAACTCAACTGGAAATTAGAAGATGGAGGTATAAAAGAAAGAGGAGGGTGCCTCATTCAGTATTCATGTCATTTTCTCTTATTGCTTCTTGAGCTATGTAGCTTATGTTTTGAGGGTTCTGAGAAAACAAACCCTAGAGACCAACAAGGAGGTGAAATGTCCCTTTGCTCCTGGTCCAAGCTTGGCCAAGGAGGTGAAATATTCCTCACTCACCTTTCTATTCAGCCACAGGTTGGTTTCTATAGTGGAAGAAAGAGGAAGGGCGCAGATCAGAAGGTTTTTTGCAAGTGGGGCACACTGTTGGAAGAAGATCAGTTTTAGTTGAGTAAAGGAAAGGAGATCTGGGGAGAAAATATTTCCTAAAGGGTTTTCCAAACCTAGAGCACCCTTTATCAACTATTAACGGTGGATTTCTCCTGCATATTTATTTATTGTGTTCATTGGATGAATTTCCTGAAGGACGGTGCACTATCACTAGTATATCTAGTGATTTGGAGGGTTAAATCACTCTCAACAGCTGAAGAGACTCATCATAGTTGTTTACCATTGTCAAATATATAGATCTAAAGTTTATTTCATTGGTTTGGAGGGAAAAATAGAGGAGCCTAAAATTCCCAGAGGTTTTCCAACCAGGAAGTGCGCAACTTAGACAGATCTGGGTTGAATAGTTCAAAAGGGAAAGAAATTGATCTTGTTCATCTTTCCATGCTGCTACTAGAGGATCAAGAGGAGTTCATATTCACTTATTTTTGTATCTTGGAGGCATATTCAGCCCAATATTTTTGAGCTATGCAACTTATGTTTTGAGGGTTTTGAGTAAACAAACCCTAGAGACCAGCAAGGAGGTGAAAATCTCTCTGTTCCTAGTACAAGTTTGGCCAAGGAGGTGAAATATTCCTCCCTCACCGTTATTTTCAGCTACAAGTTGATTTCTACAGTGGAAAAAAAAGGCAAGGCACAAATCGTGAGGTTTTATGCATGCGGGGCACACTGTTGGAAGAAAATCAGTTTGATTTGAGTAAAGGAAAGGAGATCTGGGAAGAAACTATTTCCTAAAGGGTTTTCCAAGCCCAAAGCACCATTTCAAAACTATTGATGGTGGATTTATGATGCATATTTATTTATTGTGGCCATTGGATGAATTTCCTGAAGGAGGGTGAACTATCACTAGTAGATATAGTGAGTTGGAGGGTTAAATCAATCGCAACAACTGAAGAGACTCATCACAAGTGTTTACCATCATTAGATCTATAGTTTATTTCATTGGTTTGGAGGCCAAAATTCCTAGAGATTTCCTAGCCAGGAAGTGTGCAACTCAGTGAGATATGGGTGCAATAATTCAAAAGGGAAATAAAGTGATCTTGTTCATCTTTGCATGATGCTACTGGAGGATCTGTAGGACTTCATCTGCACTTATTTTTGTATGTTGGAGGCATATTCAGTCCAAGATTCTATATCTTATCTTTATTTTTCTAGATCTGTGGATCCAATATATGGAGGTCATATTATTATCTAACTAAAGGTCAAATATGAACTTGTTGCTCATTCTCTTGTGGTGTCTCTCTTGTATCTTGCTATTTTCAGATGTTGTTGTGTTATCTTCATCATTCATATACTATAAAACCTAATAAAACACTTCCAACACAAATTGAAAGAAACCTGGAAAACAATCAAGAAAAATAATACAAACAGATAAAAAATAAACACCTAAGTTCCTAACGAATTTGCTTGGGAACATTACAACACTTTTAAAATCAAAGTTCACAATTTATTAATGTTGATTCTTACGTATTAGTCCAAATTTATTGAAGTTGGTGTTAGTTTGTAACATCCCGCTCTAGCGCACCGAGAAAACTTATTATTTGAGGACACTTGCTCGCAAGTGATCTGGACTTTTATGATGTTAGACTATGATGTTATGATGACATGATGTGTTACTATTTGATGTAGA
>SNQJ01S0026288.1:102313-112750 GCA_010110895.2 Picea sitchensis | reverse complement strand
ATGAGTCATATTTACATCAAACAATATTGGGTCCATTACCCAAACCTTTGTGCTACAGGGCTTTCTTCAAGGGTTGACATCATTGACAACCAACCTTAATCAATATCTTGTACTTAGCATTGGATTTCTGCAAAATCTCCTAGACCTGTTGGCAGATGTGTTGAATCCTCTCAATGAATCTGGTGTCTTTGTTGATCACGGATTGATCATGGGAAGAGTCTATATGTTTGGTGGCGAGATGAAGTGCAATATCAATGGGTCCCAAGGGTTGGAATCCTAGACCCATTTGAAATGGGCTATGGCCGGTGGAGATATGGAGAGCCATGTTGTAACTGTGTTGAACATAGGGGAGACTCTCATACCATGTACATGGATTCTTATAATTATACATGCACATGATGCGCACAATCATTTGATTGATGAACTTTCTCTGGCTATCGATTTGGGGGTGGAAAGTAGTGGATTTTGTGATCTTGGTGTCCAACAGAGACCAAAGACTCGGACAAAATGTGTTGAGGAACTTGCTGTCCCGATCAAAGATGATGGTCTCTGGGATCCCAAAGTGGACCCAAACTCGTTCGAAGAAGAGCTTGGCAGTATCTATCGTCGTCATATTCTTCTTCTAGGCTGTGAGGATCACCATCTTTGAAAACCGATCAACGACCACAAATACGTAGTCATTTCCTTGCTTGGTGGATGACAAACCATATATGTAATACATTGAGATGGATTCCCAAGGATTCTTGGGAATGACACATGTAGTGCAAGTTCTGTTATACTTGCTGACATCCTCTCGAAGTTTTGGCCAGTAAAAATGTTTCTGAAGAACGACCACAGTTTTCTCCATGCCAAAATGTCCTGCCACTCGACTGTAGTGGGATTCCCAAATCATCTTTGTACGCTCGCTTGTAGGAACACATAGATGGACCAGGTGGCATAATATTCCATCCTAAATGTGAAAATTGGTGACAGTTGCACTTATACCTGAGAGCTGATAGGTGGTGGCAAAGTCTAGATCTTGCTGATAATGTTGGGGCCACTCAGATGCTTCATGTCCACAGGAATGGAGCACAGTGGTGAGTGCAACCAAAGGTGGTTGAATGAGGCAATCAACGACACGATTGGAGATACTTTTCTTATACTTGATGTTGATATGGAACTGCTACAAGTAGGTGGACCACTTCTGATGGCGATCGTTCTACAATTTCCCCTATATTTGTATGAACCATAGAGGCTTGTGATTAGTGTGTATGATCGTCTCTTTTCCCAGAATGTAATGTTTCCATTTCTGACAGGCTTGTACAATGGAATACATTTCCTTTTCATAGGTGGGGTATTTACGGACAGTAACAGAGAGTGTCTCACTATGGTATGCCATCGGATGCCTGTGCTGAGTGAGAACTGCACTCACAACATAGTCAGATGCATCAGTCTCAATATCAAATGGTAGCTGCAGATCGAGCAAGAAGAGGACTGGGGCTTAAAGCAACTTCATAGAAAAATAACTACAAATTTTGGAGGGACTATAATCATATATTTATGAATTTACATAAATACAGGGATGGAGATTGTGCAATGGGGGAAATCTGCTCTATATGATCGATTCGATAATAGTTGAATGTTGCCCGTAGGAACAGGCACTGATATGCATTCATGCTGTTCTTCTATGCGTACAAGCTGATGTAGCAAATAGTCCAACAATGTTTGATGTTGTTCTGATGTTGTTCTAATGTTGTCCACCTACTCAGTAACCATGCCGACTCCCACAAAGACTGCTTTTGTCAGTATTAGATTTAGCGGTGATTCATATAGAATAGATGAATTTATTCCTATGCCATTTGTGCCTTTAGAACTCCAGCTATCATTCTCCACTTTCTCTAGATGTTGCGATTCTTCGTCAGTTAATAATTTGGAAACTAGATAGAATATTGTTGGGCCTAATTCCTTGTTATGCCAAAATGGAACTCTCCGTATGTAGCATTGTTGTCAAGAATTCAGGGGAATAACTTGGGAATGGAAGGTAACAAGATGTAGCATTTTTGTCGATAATTCAGGGGAATAACTTGGAAATGGAAGGTAACAATATGTAGCATTGTTGTCCAGGATTCAGGGGAATAACTTGGAAATGGAAGGGAATCACTGATGCAGGATTGGGTGTAGCCATGTGTTCAGATAAGCTTACCACTCAGTATTTGTACGGTAAGATTAGATTATTCAGGAATGGAGATCAATGGTTTTACAAATAGATTGTTCATTATATTGCAATGGGTATTTGTTTATGGAATTGTAAAGATTTATGTTGATTTTCCAGTTATTAATTGAAAATGATTTTTTTTTTTCGTCAAGGGGATGTGTAATTCTTTACGTGTTTAATATGAAGTTGAGACTTCACATTTAAAAAATATTAATATCAATAAAATATTTCAATGTTTACCATAAATAAAATATTTCAAAATCTATTTTAAGTAAAATAATTTTATATCAACTCCATATAGAGATAAAGAGATAGAGTAATTGTAAAAAAGACACTCTGATTTAATCAATAGGTGCTTTCTACTTCCTAGAAGGAGATGCTTAATTTCTTCAATGCTTAATACTATGAAGTTCATATCTGACATTTAAAAAAATATTAATAAGAAAAAAATAATTTAGATGTAGGCCATATATATATATATATAACAATTGAAAGTTGATACTTTGCATTAAAAATAAATATTTTAACATCCAAGTTAAGTAAAATAATTTTATATGAACTTTATATATAGAGAAATTGAAAATAAAAAGAAACTTTTTCCGCACATAGGTGCTTTTTACTTATTCATATGAGGGTGATGTGTAATTCCTTTAATGCTATGCTTAATTTGGAGTTAACAAATGTCATTTAAAAAAATATTAAATATCAACTTTATATCTTTAAATCTCGGCCATAGCTGCTTCAAGGCTGTCAGCTCTAGAAGATTATGAAGCTTCCCGGTTTACTGTTTAACTACTCTACAAACCATCGGTGCCTAACAACATTTCTAATGGGAAAGTCTTTGAAGGAGATGAACGGATCATAAACTTTCTGACTAACCAAGATAATTTCAAAGACTTAGCTATTGACGATGAATTATTCCAGGAACAATCAATAGAAACTGATCCTCAGACGGGTTAACCGACTGACAAATCGAAGTCTCACACAATTCCAAAGGGGATAGATAATTTAGAGAATCCTTTTGACCTAAAAGAATGGTTTAAGGGCCCCAAAAATGAGAACACCGGTATTTCTTGTCCCATGCATGAAACTATAAATCTCAGAACCCTGGAAAACCCAAAAGATATAAATCTCGGCAAGACTATATCTAAAGACGAAAGGAAGGCTTATCTCAAAATTTTCATACAATATCAAGATGTCTTTGCATGGTCCTACCGAGATCTGAAAACGTATGATACTCATATCATTTAACACACTATCCCATTAAAACCTGAAGTATAACCCTTCCAACAGAAGCTTCGGAAGTACCACCCATCCCCAGAACCTCTCATGTGTCAGGAGTTGAATAAACTTTTATATGTCAAAATTATCTTCTAGGTTAGACATTCCGCATGGTAGAAAATCTGGTTCCCGTGAGGAAAAAGTCGGGGGAAATCTGCTTATGCGTAGATTTTAGGAACCTTAACAAAGCTTCAGAAAATGACAATTACCCAGTCCCACTGATGGAGAAAATCTTGTAGACTATGTCTGACTCTGATATTTTCTCTCTACTGGGCGGTTTCTCGAGTTACAACCAAGTTCTGGTTTTAGAGGAAGACCGTTTGAAAACTACCTTCTGAACCAAGTGGGGAACTTTCTCTTACAAACACATGCCCTTCGGTCTAATCAATGCAGGAGCGAATTTCCAGAGGACCATGGATGTATCATTTTAGGGACTAATCAACAAGTGTGTAGTGGTTTACTTGGACGAAGTGACTGTATATTCAAAGAACAGAGAGGAGCACATCCAACACTTCACCCAGATTTTCGACAGGTGTAGAAAATACAATATATCTTTAAACCCTAAGAAAACTATTTTTGTTGTGGAAGAAGGAAAGCTATTAGGTCATATTATATCCTAAGCAGGCATTCACATAGACCCTGAGTGAGTCAAAGCTATAACTCATCTCCCATTACCTCACAACAAAAATACCATGCAATATTTCTTCGGGAAAATCAATTTTGTAAGGAATTTCACACCTGATTTCACCGAGACTGTCAGACCATTACAAAAAATGATTCGCAAATATGTTGAATTTAAGTGGGACGATGAACGAAAGGATGCCTTCAGTAATATTAAAACTTCTATATCTCAAGCCCCCGTGTTATGAAGTCCCTATTTTAATAGATATTTCTTCCTCTATACTTTCATCTTCGATCAATCGTTAGTTGGGGTTCTGACTCAGAATAATGATGACAACAACGAGGCTCTAGTGTCGTTCATGAGCACTAACCTCCAAGGAGATAAACTGAATTATCCTGCTATATATAAATAGGCTTATGCACTTTATAAAGCAGTAAAACATTTTAGATCTTACATCCTCAAGAACCATACTAAAGTAATCATGCCTCACCCCGTAGTCCGATCCTTATTCACTCAACATGAGATGGGGGAAAGAAGAGGGAACTGGATGGAAATAGTCCAAGAATTTGATCTAGAAATAAAACCTGCTAAACTAGTTAAAGGAAAAGGATTATGCAAACTGATAGTTGAGGCGCAGGACCAAGTAAATGAAGACTTTGGATGGGAGAATGAAATGGAATTATGGTGTGGTGAAGATTCATACATTTCCCTAGGGAAACAACCTTGATATGATAATTTAACTTATCTCCTGCACCATGGGACTTGCCCAAAAAATCTCAACCCCATGGAAATGAGAGCTCTCAGGTTGAAATCTGCACAATATTGCCTCATAAATTTGGTACTCTTTCATATTAATTATGATGGGGTACTTTTAAGATGTCTCGAATATGAAGATGCAGACAAATTTCTTAAGGAGCTCCATGATGGCCTTGTTGGTGGACATTTTGCAGGAAACACCACTGCTCATAAGATACTGAGAGATGGTTATTATTGGCCCACTTTGTTCAAGGACGCTCACACATACGCTAGAAACTACAAAACTTTCCAAGCGCTGGGAGAGAGAAGAGAGCAACAATCCCACTCCAACCAGTGACTGTTTCTAGGTCGTTCGAGCAATGGGGGTTAGACATTATAGGAGAAATTACACCAAGCTCTTCAAAACAACACAAGTACATACTTATTGCCACTGATTAATTCAAAAAATGGGCAGAAGTTATTCCTTTGATCCATGTAAACGGGAAGGTGATAATCCAATTCATAGAACAACAACTAATTACAAGGTTTGATGTCCCTTCTATTCTTGTTTTCGATAATGCAACTTTTTTTTTTTCCACCTTATTAACAAAGTTTTCACTAGAAAAGGAATCATAATTAGATACTCTGCAAATTATTATCCACAGGGAAACAGACTGGAAGAATCAACTAATAAGAACCTAGTAAGGATATTGAAGAAAATAGTTGCAGATAACCAAAGGAATTGGCATAATAAACTCCACAACGCTTTATGGGCAGATAGAGCCACACCCAAGGAAGCTATAGGAAATTCCCCATACTTTCTAGTATACAGGAAGGAATCCATTCTCTTGAACGTATTATATCTCCCATCTCTTTGACTTCATTTAATTTCTTCTCTAACTCTAACTCATTGAAGTGGACATATGATGACCTAAGTGTTAAGTTACAACATCTCTATCATATTGAGCTATTGAATTAGGAATTATAATTGATCACCATAGATTTATCTTAATTCTTGAGTATTAATCATGAGTTTTTCCTTTTAAATAAAAAATGGTTTATCAATGGTAGTTTGTTGGATTTTTTTTACACCACGGGAGAATAGTAAGAGAATCAACACTAGATACTACATAAAAAATACATTACTTAGAAATTTTGGAAAAGGAGAATCAACATGTAGAATCCATTCCATTTCATTCCAAGAAAGAAAATATATACTATGATTTTTATCACTCCCTCTACAATAAATTAGATCCCCAACTCTAACAATAAATTTATGAGATCCACGCCTTTAACATATACCCAAAATTTACCAACATATCAATAACCCATTACAACCCTTCAACAACCTCAATTCTTCTTGCTCTCCTCCTATATATACATCTTTAACTTAGTTATGAGGCATCATAGCCATTGCAAATATCCTTTCTTAGAAGGCACATAAGAAACCCTACATGCAATGCACAAGTAGCATGTGCAATTCACAAAACATCTACACATAGAAAATTCGAGGTGCACAAGCTTCAATTTCACATAGAGGTCCCAAAAATGAAAAATAGGGCACCAAAAGGCCCCCAACACAAAGGCTTGTATTGGCCTTGAGAAAACTAAGATCAATATTTCAAAACAAGGTCCAAATATGGAAGCTCCTACTTCATCTACTTGCGCAAGGGGATGAAGGTCGTAGTCACTATAATACAAAACTCAATGTTATGAACATGTTAATAATTCTTTGAAATCACTTCTTGAGTGACTTGTGTGGGGAGGGGATCCAACTACTTAGCTATCTGAACTTATTGAATAGTAAGATCTTGAGACTCAAGCAAATCTATATACTTCTTTTGTTCAACTTCCTGAAGGTGGATACGTTTTCCAAATAACTATAGTTTCTTAGTGTGTGTTGTTGTGATCTGTTTTGATAAATCTGTCATTTTTTCCATACTAATTGTATGTGCACTAGATGGTTAGTCTTTCAACTATTATTTTTTTCTTAGCCACTTGGGTTTCCATAGTATTATCTTTTTCTTGAACTCTAGGTAGATTTTTTGAACTGCTCCATAACTAAAAACTAGAATCGACCAAGCCCAAGAGCTTGTAGTGCTATTATGAACTCTCTAAAACAACTCTTTGACTTCATTTAATTTCTTCTCTGACTCTAGTTGTTCCTATGTTAACGATTTCCGAAGGTCTTCTTTTAGTTTTTGGTTCCTAGTGCACAAAGTCAATAAGCTTGCTTTTCTAGTAATTTTATTCTACATAGTGGTAGGGGCAACAAGTTTTGAAGGAACTAATACAACTTCAACATGTAACTTATTGGTGTTTAATGTCAAGGATTCTTTCTCTGTTACCTCTTGCATATGTTTGTGTGTTAGGATTTTATATGTTCTTCCAAGGGACTAATGTCGATTCTTCAAGCTCTTTCATCATTGTGAAAATATATCAATGGAGATCTATTGAAGGGGTAGAGGACAAGTTCATCTTAGTGCTAGTGAGTTGTTGAGAGCTCTCTCCAAAGGCTAGAGCTTTGTGCATGACAACAACCATGGGGTTAATTTTTTATATTCTTTTAGTACTAGTACAAAATGGGTAATTAGTGCTATGTGACCAAAAATTTAGTCATGACAATATTATAGTACCAAAGTTGAGCAACTTTAAGTAACACAACTAAAAATGACTAACTTAAATGACCAATTTAGTCCAAGACAAAATATACAACTACATGAATATGAATTAGTATTATTTATGTCGATGAATTAGCATAACCACATAACTTGCATTCCCTTATGCTTAGGAATATTATGGTCTTTGACATCCTCAAAATTTAATTTTGTATGTTTGTTTATTTACACCTTCTCCTAGCTAATTTAGAGGAATGTCACATGCCTACAAAGTGTCATCTAAATCCTCAAGTTGCAATTTCCTTTTTCATCCATGCCACATTGTATCAATATAATACTTTTTTTAATTATCCGTGGATTCGATAACTTGGCAAGCATTTTGATCCAAATTTAGGAGGAGACCTCTGGATGCAAGCCAAGGATGGGTGAAGTGTTGAGCTCAAAATAATTTCTACCCACAACCTTGGTGATAGTGTAGGTCCCATAGCAAAGTGGATGAAGCTTCCAATGGGGCCCCGTGAGACGCTACTTCTGCAAATGTAGCCAAACTTTGTCGCCAACCTGAAACTAGTGTGGTACCCTGTGTTGATCATGTCATTGCTTGTACTTAGCATTGGATTTCTGCAAAATCTCCTAGACCTATTGGCAGATGTGTTGAATCCTCTCAATGAATCTGGTGGCTTTGTTGATCGCGGATTGATCATGGGAAGAGTCTGTATGTTTGGTGGCAAGATGAATTGCAACATCAATGGGTCCCAAGGGTTGGAATCCTAGACCCATATAAAATGGGCTATGGCTGGTGGAGCTATGGAGAGCCATTTTGTAACTGTGTTGAACATAGGGGAGACTCTTGTACCATGTACACGGATTCTTAGAATTATACATGCCTAGGATGTGCACAATCATTTGATTGACGAAATTTGTTTGGCCCTCAATTTGGGGGTGGAAATTAGTGGATTTTGTGATCTTGGTGTCCAACAGAGACCAAAGACTCGAACAAAATGTGTTGAGGAACCTGTTGTCCCGATCAAAGATGATGGTATGTGGTATCCCAAAGTGGACCCACACTTGTTCGAAGAAGAGCTTGGCAGTATCTACCGCTGTGATATTCTTCTTCTAGGCTGTGAGGATGCCCATCTTCGAAAACCGATCAATGACGACAAATACGTAGTCATTTCCTTGCTTGGTGGATGACAAACCAAACATGTAATCCATTGAGATGGATTCCCAAGGCTTCTTGGGAATGGCACATGCAGTGCAAGTTCTGTTATACTTGCTGACATCCTCTCGAAGTTTTGGCTAATAAAAATGTTTCTGAAGAACGAACACAGTTTTCTCCATGCCAAAATGTTCTACCACCCGACTCTAGTGGGCTTCCCAATCATCTTTGTACGCTCTCTTGTAGGAACACATAGATAGAGGAAGTGGCATAATATTCCGTACTGAATGAGAAAATCGGTGATAGTTTTCCTTGTACCTGAGAGCTGATAGGTGGTGGCAAATTCTGGATCTTGCTGATAACGTTGGGGCCACTCAGATGCTTGATGTCCATAGGAATGGAGCACAGTGGTGAGTGAAACCAGAGGTGGTCGAATGAGGCACTCAACAACATGATTGGAGATACTTGTCTTATACATGATGTTGAGATGGAACTACTGCAGGTAGGTGGACCACTTCTGATGGCGATCGTTCTGCAATTTCCCCTATTTTTGTATGAACAATAGAGGCTTCTGATCAATGTGTATGATCGTCTCTTTTCCCAGAATGTAATGTTTCCATTTTCGACGGGCTTGTACAATGGAATACATTTCCTTGTCATAGGTGGGGTATTTACGGATAGTATCAAAGAGTGTATCACTATGGTATGCCACTGGATGCCTGTGCTGAGTGAGAAATGCACCCACAACATAGTCAGATGCATCAGTCTCAATATCGAACGGTAGTTGCAGATTGAGCAAGAAGAGTACTGGGGATTAAAGAAGCTTCATAGAAAAATAACTACAAATTTTGGAGGGACTATAATCGTATATTTATGAATTTACATAAATGCAGGGATGGAGATTTTGCAATGGGGTAAATCTGCTCAATATGATCGATCCGATAATTGTTGAATGTTGCCCATAGGAATAGGCACTGAGATGCATTCATGTTGGTCTTCTATGCGTACAGGCTGATGTAGAAAATCGTCCAACAATGTCTGATGTTGCTTTGATGCTTTCCACCTACTCAATAACCATGTCGGCTCCCACAAAGCCTTATTTTGTCAGTATTAGCTTTAGTAGTGATTCATCAGAATAGATGAAGTTTTTCCCACGTCATCTGTGCCTTTAGAACTCCAGCTATCATTCTCCACTTTCTCTGGATGCTGCGATTCTTCGTCAGTTAATAGTTTGGAACCTATATAGAATACTGTTGGGCCTAATTCCTTTCTATGATAAAATGAAACTCTCCATATGTAGCATTGTTGTCAAGAATTCAGGGGAATAACTTGGGAATGGAAGGTAACAATATGTATCATTGTTGTCGATAATTCAGGGGAATAACTTGGAAATGGAAGGTAACAATATGTAGCATTGTTGTCCAGGATTCAAGGGAATAACTTGGAAATGGAAGGGAATCACTGATGGAGGATTGGGTGTAGCCATGTGTTCAGATAAGCTTACCGCTCAGTATTTGTATGGTAAGATTAGATTATTCAGGAATGGCGATCAGTGGTTTTACAATAAGTTTGTTCATTATATTGCAATGGGTATTTGTTTATGGAATTGTAAAGATTTATGTTGATTTTCTAGTTATTAATTGAAAATGAATTTTTTTTATCGTCAAGGAGATGTGTAATTCTTTCTGTGTTTAATATGAAGTTGAGACTTCACATTTAAAAAATACTAATATCAATAAAATATTTCAATGTTTACCATAAATAAAATATTTCAAAATCTATTTTAAGTAAAATAATTTAAATTAACTCCATATAGAGATAAAGAGAA
>SNQJ01S0026288.1:51167-83411 GCA_010110895.2 Picea sitchensis | reverse complement strand
GAGAGAGAGATTTTTCTTATTTAGTTGATCTATATATATTTGACTATTATTATTATTAGTAGTAGTAGTAGTAGTATATATTTTGAAGTGGACATATGATGACCTAAGTGTTAAGTTACAACATCTCTATCATATTGAGCTATTGAATTAGGAGTTATAATTGATCACCATAGATTTATCTTAATTCTTGAGTAGTAATCGTGAGTTTTTCCTTTTAAATTGAAAATGGTTTATCAATGCTAGTTTGTTGGATTTTTTTTACACCACAGGAGAATAGTAAGAGAATCAACACTAGATACTACATAAAAAAGACATTACTCAGAAATATTGGAAAAGGAGAATCAACATGTACAATCCATTCCATTTCATTCCAAGAAAGAAAATAGATACTCTGATTTTTATCACTCCTTCTACAATAAATCAGATCCCCAACACTAACAATAGATTTATGAGATCCACACCTTTAACATATACCCAAAATTTACCAACCTATCAATAACCCATTACAACCCTTCAACAACCTCAATTCTTCCTGCTCTACTCCTATATATACATCTTTAACTTAGTTATGAGGCATCATAGCCATTGCAAAGCTCCTTTCTTAGAAGGCACATAAGAAACCCTACATGCAATGAACAATTAGCATGTTCAATTCACAAAACATCTACACATAGAAAATTCAAGGTGCACAAGCTTCAATTTCAAATAGAGGTCCCAAAAATGAAAAATAGGGCACCAAAAGGCCCCCAACACAAAGGCTTGTATCGACCTTGAGAAAACTAAGATCAATATTGCAAAAAAAGGTCCAAATATGGAAGCTCCTACTTCATCTACTTGTGCAAGGTGATGAAGTTCATAGTCACTATAATACAAAACTCAATGTTTTGAACATGTTAATAATTCTTTGAAATCGCTTCTTCAGTGACTTGTGTGGGGAGTGGATCCAACTACTTAGCTACCTCAACTTATTGAATAGTAATATCTTGAGACTCAAGCAAATCTATATACTTCTTTTGTGCAACTTCCTGAAGGTGGATACATTTTCCAAATAACTATAGTTTCTTAGTGTGTGTTGTTGTGATTTGTTTTGATAAATCTGTCATTTTTTCCATACTAATTGTCTGTGCACTAGATGGCCAGTCTTTGATTTTTTTTTTTCTTAGCCACTTGGGTTTCCATAGTATTATCTTTTTCTTGAACTCCAGGTAGATTTTGTGAATTGCTCCATAAGTAAAAACTGGAATCGGCCAAGCCCAAGTGCTTGTAGTGTCATTATGAACTCTCTAAAACATATCTTTGACTTCATTTAATTTCTTCTCTAACTCTAGTTGTTCCTATGTTAACAATTTCTGAAGGTATTCTTTTAGTTTTTGGTTCCTAGTGCGCAAAGTCAATAAGCTTTCTTTTCTAGTAATTTTATTCTACATAGTGGTAGGGGCAACAAGTTTTGAAGGACCTAATACAACTTCAACATGTAACTTATTGTTGTTTAATGTCAAGGATTCTTTCTCTGCTACCTTTTGCATATGTTTGTGTGTTAGGATTTTATATGTGCTTCCAAGGGACTAATGTCGATTCTTCAATCTCTTTCATCATCGTGACAATATATCAATGGAGATATATTGAAGGGGTAGAGGACAAGTTCATCTTAGTGCTAGTGAGTTGTTGAGAGCTCTCTCCTAAGGCTAGAGCTTTGTGCATGGAAAGGGCCATGGGGTTAATTTTTTATATTATTTTAGTACTAGTACAAAATGGGTAATTTGTGCTACGTGACCAAAAATTTAGTCATGACGATATTATAGTACCAAAGTTGACGAATTTAAATGACCAATTTAGTCCAAGAACAAAATATACAACTACATGAATATGAATTAGTATTATTTATGTTGATGACTTGGCATAAACACATAACTTGCATTTCGTCATGCTTAGGAATATTATGGTCTTCAACATCCTGGAAATTTAATTTTTTATGTTTGTTTATTTACACCTTCTCCTAGCTAATTTGGAGGAATGTCACATGCCTACAAAGTGTCATCTAAATCCTCAAGTTGCAATTTCCTTTTCCATCCATGTCACATTGTATCAATATAATACTTTTTTTAATATCACTGGATTCAATAACTTGGCAAGCATTTTGATTCGGAATTAGGAGTGAAACGAACTGATTAATAGACTAAATACAATAAACAAAGATATACGAAGAATAACACAGATATCTAGTGAACAATATCTTCTATTGAATAATCAAATAGGATGAAACTGTAAAAATGAAGAACTGAAACACTTGCTCGAATGGTGGTAACTATCTCCGAGAAGAGATGTGGCTGATACATGCATCCATCTAAGCATAATAGATTACAGTGAGGCTCCAAAGGTGTTTTTGATATTACTCATGAATGCCAAAACCCTAGACATCCAAAAACCTAATCCTAGAAGGTGAAATGCCAAAAGTCATTTGGGCCCTTATGAGTAAGTTGGTGTAATTTGGTACCTCAACTTCCCAGGGTCATAACGCTTGCATACGACCTTCGTTTTAGGTGTGTGATAGCCCGTTGGAAAGGTATTTCAGAGAGCTACACATTTTTCCATCAAACTCTATCTCCATCTACAGTTTGATTTTGGCAAGACAAAAAAAACAATGTTTAGGGCCCCAAAAAGGCCATGGAAGTACAACAAGATGTGTTGACATGAAAACATACAAGATAAGCTAGTTGGATTAGGTGACAGGCCACCAATATCCACCTGGAGGATGTGTGGGTGTTCAGACAACCCCAAAAGTGTAGAACCCACAATTACAAATAAGTACATAAGAATGTGTTGAGAAAAAACGGACAAGAGGAGCCATATGGAATAGGTGGGTGGCCACCAATATCCACTTGGATCAATCCTGCCCCCTTAGGAAGCAATGGTCTCCATTTCATTGAGTTCCCCCATCAAGTGAGGAAAATTCTGCTGGATTTGGCCGTGGGTGATCCAGTTTCCTTGGTGTAGGAGTTGCCCTACCTTGAAAACCCGATAAAGCTAGATCCTTTGTTGGCGTGTGCCCTTGACCTGTGTGTCGATTATTTGATCAGTGGATGCTTGTTCCATGCAGTCAAGGTTGAGCTCTGTTGGTGTTAGTTGTTCTGCGATCTCTGAGGTATCCAATAATGGTGGAAAGTATGGATGAAGGAGGTCCACATTGAATGTTGGATGCAAGCCAAGGAAGGGTGGAGTGTTGAGCTCAAAATAATTTCTACCCACAACCTTGGTGATAGTGTAAGGCCCATAATGAAGTGGATGAAGCTTTCGATGGGGCCCCGTGAGACGCTCCTTCTACAAATGTAGCCAAACTTTGTTTCCAACTTGAAATTGGTGTGGTACCCTGTGTTGATCATGGCACTGCTTGTACTTAACATTGGATTTCTGCAAAATCTCCTAGACCTGTTGGCAAATGTGTTGAATCCTCTCAATGAATCTGGTGGCTTTGTTGATTTTGGATTGATCATGGGAAGATTCTGTCTGTGTGATGGAAAGATGAAGTGAAACATCAATGGGTCCCAAGGGTTGGAATACTAGACCCACCTGAAATGGGCTATGGCCGATGGAGCTATGGAGAGCCATGTTGTAACTATGTTGAACATAGGGGAGACTCTCATACCATGTACATGGATTCTTAGAATTATACATGTACAGGATGTGCACAATCTTTTGATTGATGAACCTTTTTTGGTCGTCGATTTGGGGGTGGAAAGTAGTGGATTTTGTGATCTTGGTGTCCAACAGAGACCAAAGACTCGACAAAATGGGTGAAGGAACCTGTTGTCCCGATTGAAGATGATGGTATGTGTTATCCCAAAGTGGACCCACACTCATTCGAAGAAGATCTTGGCAGTATCTACTGCTGTGATATTCTTCTTCCAGGTTGTGAGGATGGCCATCTTCGAAAACCGATCAATGACCACAAATACGTAGTCATTTCCTTAGTTGGTGGAGGACAAACCAGACATGTAATCCATTGAGATGGATTCCCAACAATTCTCGGTAATGGCACATGCAGTGCAAGTTTTGTTATACTTGCTGACATGCTATCGAAGTTTTGGCCAATAAAAATGTTTCTGAAGAATGACCATAGTTTTCTCCATGCCAAAATGTCTTGCCACCCGACTATAGTGGGATTTCCAAATCATCTTTGTATGCTCTCTTGTAGGAACACAGAGATGGACCAGGTGGCATAAGATTTCGTCCTGAATGTGAAAATCGGTGACAGTTGCGCTTGTACCCAAGAGATGATAGGTGGTGGCAAAGTCCGGATCTTGCTGATAATGTTGGGGCCACTCAGATGCTTGATGTCCATAGGAATGGAGCACAGTGGTGAGTGCAACCAAAGGTGGTCGAATGAGGTAGTCAACGACATGATTGGAGATAATTGTCTTATACTTGATGTTGAGATGGAACTGCTGCAGGTAGGTGGACCACTTCTAATGGAGATCGTTCTGCAATGTCCCCTATTTTTGTATGAACCGCAGAGGCTTGTGATCAGTGTGTATGACTGTCTCTTTTCCCAGAATGCAATGTTTCCATTTCAGATAGGCTTGTACAATGGAATACATTTCCTTTTCATAGGTGGGGTATTTATAGATAGTATCAGAGAGTGTCTCACTATGGTATTCCACTAGATGCCCGTGCTGAGTCAGAACTGCACCCACAACATAGTCAGATGCATCAGTCTCAATATCGAACGATAGTTGCAGATCGAGAAAGGAGAGTACTGGGGATTAAAGCAACTTCATAGAAAAATAACTACAAATTTTGGAGGGACTATAATAGTATATTTCTGAATTTACATAAACGCAGGGATGGAAATTGTGCAATGGGGGAAATCTGCTCAATATGATTGACCTGATAATAGTTGAATACTGTCTGTAGGAACAAGCACTGAGATGCATTCATGTTGGTCTTCTATGCGTACATGTTGATGTAGAAAATCGTCCAACAATGTCCGATGTTGTTCTGATGCTCTCCACCTACTCAGTAACCATGTCGGCTCTCACAAAGCCTGCTTTTGTTAGTATTATCTTTAGTAGTGATTCATATAGAATAGATGAAGTTTTTCCCACATCATCTGCGCTTTTGGAACTCCAGCTATTATTCTCCACTTTCTCTGGATGTTGCGATTCTTCGTTAGTTAATAGTTTGGAACCTAGATAAAATATTGTTGGGCCTAATTCCTTTCTATGAAAAAATGGAACTCTCCATATGTAGCATTGTTGTCGAGAATTCAGGGGAATAACTTGGGAATGGAAGGTAACAATATGTAGCTTTTTTGTCGATAATTCAGGGGAATAACTTGGAAATGGAAGGCAACAATATGTAGCAGTGTTGTCTAGGATTCAGGGGAATAACTTGGAAATGGAAGGGAATCACTGATGTCGGATTGGGTGTAGCCATGTGTTCAGAAAAGGTTACCACTCATTATTTGTACAATAAGATTAGATTATTCAGGAATGGCGATTAGTGGTTTTACAGTAAGGTTGTTCATTATATTGCAATGGTTATTTGTTTATGGAATTGTACAGATTTATGTTGATTTTCCAGTTATTAATTGAAAACGATTTTTTTTTATCATCAAGGAGATGTGTAATTCTTTATGTGTTTAATATGAAGTTGAGACTTCACATTTAAAAAATATTAATATCAATAAAATATTTCAAAATCTATTTTAAGTAAAATAATTTTATATCAACTCCTTATATTTTAGTAAAATACTTATATCATCTCTTTATAGAGATAAAGAGATAGATACCTAAAAACACTCTGATGACCAATAATCAAGCTTACTTCTCCTAGAAGGAGATGCTTACTTGTATAATTCTCTTTATAATATATATATATATATATATATATATATATATATATATATATATATATATATATATATATATATATATATAAGAAATAACAAAAAAGCATCTCCTTTCTCGGGAAGAAAGTGCCTATTGATTAAATCATGTTTTTTTAAATTAATCTATCTCTTTATCTCTATATAAGTTGATATAAAATTATTTTACTTAAAATAGATTTTGACTCACATTTAATCAATAGTCGCTTTCTACCTTAAGAGATGCTTAATCTCCCTTTTTAATTTCTTAAATTATATATATATATACATATATATATATATATATATATATATATATATATATATATATATATATATATATAAGTAGTATGTGTGTCTCATAAGCACCAATTTGGTGTTTGACTTATTTTTATGTAAGAATATATTTATAGTATTTATATTTATGTTTAAATTTTGATATTTTATTTTTATGTTTTAATAGAGTAATTTTATATTAGGTATATATATCAAATCTATCTCTCATATAATATATAGAGAGATATTTTTCTTATTTAGTTGACCTATATATATTTGACTATTATTATTAGTAGTAGTATTATATATTTTGAAGTGGACATATGATGACCTAAGTGTTAAGTTACAACATCTCTATAATATTGAGCTATTGAATTAGGAATTATAATTGATCACCACGCATTTATCTTAATTCTTGAGTAGTAATCGTGAGTTTTTCCTTTTAAATTGAAAATGGTTTATCAATGTTAGTTTGTTGGATTTGTTTTACACCACAGGAGAATACTAAGAGAATCAACACTAGATACTACATAAAAAAGACATTACTTAGAAATTTTGGAAAAGGAGAATCAACATGTACAATCTATTCCATTTCATTCCAAGAAATAAAATAGATACCATGATTTTTATCACTCCCTCTACAATAAATTGGATCCCCAACTCTAACAATAGATTTATGAGATCCACGCCTTTAACATATACCCAAAATTTACCAACCTATCAATAACCCATTACAACCCTTCAACAACCTCAATTCTTCCTGCTCTACTCCTATATATACATCTTTAACTTAGTTATGAGTCATCATAGCCATTGCAAAGATCCTTTCTTAGAAGGCACATAAGAAACCCTACATGTAATGCACAAGTAGCATGTGCAATTCACAAAACATCTACACATAGAAAATTCAAGGTGCACAAGCTTCAATTTCACATAGAGGTCCCAAAAATGAAAAATAGGGCACCAAAAGGTCCCCAACACAAAGGATTGTATCGACCTTGAGACAACTAAGATCAATATTGCAAAACAAGGTCCAAATATGGAAGCTCCTACTTCATGTACTTGTGCAAAGCGATGAAGGTGGTAGTCACTATAATACAAAACTCAATGTTTTGAACATGTTAATAATTCTTTGAAATCACTTCTTGAGTGATCTGTGTGGGGAGTGGATCCAACTACTTAGCTACCTCAACTTATTGAATAGTAATATCTTGAGACTCAAGAAAATCTATATACTTCTTTTGTGCAGCTTCCTGAAGGTGGATACGTTTTCCAAATAACTATAGTTTATCACAGGTTTCATAGATTCTGCTTTGGATAACCACATTTTTCCATACTAATTGTCCAGGCACTAGATGGTCATCAATTTTTTTTTTCTTAGCCACTTGGGTTTCCATAGTATTATCTTTTTCTTGAAATCCAGATACATTTTGTGAATTGCTCCATAAGTAAAACCTAGAATCGACCAATCCCGAGAGCTTGTAGTGTCATTATGAACTCTCTAAAACATCTCTTTGACTTCATTTAATTTCTCCTCTAACTCTAGTTGTTCCTATGTTAACAATTTCCGAAGGTCTTCTTTTAGTTTTTGGTTCCTAGTGCGCAAAGTCAATAAGCTTTCTTTTCTAGTAATTTTATTCTACATAGTGGTAGGGGCAACAAGTTTTGAAGGAACTAATACAACTTCAACATGTAACTTATTAGTGTTTAATTTCAAGGATTCTTTCTCTGCTACCTCTTGCATATGTTTGTGTTTTAGGATTTTATATGTGCTTCCAAGGGACTAATGTCGATTCTTTAAGCTCTTTCATCATCGTGCCAATATATCAATGGAGATCTATTGAAGGGGTAGAGGACAAGTTCATCTTAGTGCTAGTGAGTTTTTGAGAGCTCTCTCCTAAGGCTAGAGCTTTTACGGCAAGAGCCATTGAATAATTTTATATTATTTAGTACTAGTACAAAATGGGTAATTAGTGCTACGTGACCAAAAATTTAATCATGATAATATTATAGTACCAAAGTTGAGCAAATTTAAGTAACACAACTAAAATGACTAACTTAAATGACCAATTTAGTCCAAGAACAAAATATACAACTACATGAATATGGATTAGTATTATTTATGTCGATGAATTAGCATAACCACATAACTTGCATTCACTCATGCTTAGGAAATTATGGTCTTCATTATCCCTCAAAATTTACTTTTTTTGTTTGTTTATTTACACCTTATCCTATCTAATTTGGAGGAATGTCACATGCCTACAAAGTGTCATCTAAATCCTCAAGTTGCAATTCTCTTTTCCATCCATGTCACAATGTATCAATATAATACTTTTTCTAATATTAGTGGATTCAATAACTTGGCAAGCATTTTGATCTGGATTTAGGAGTGGAACTAATTGATTAATAGACTCAATATAATAAACAAAGAGATATGAAGAACACAGATATCCAAGGAACAATATCTTCTATTAAATAAAAAAATAAACTCAGAAAACTAGCTGCACTGAAAACATCTCTTGTTCTAATAGTAGAAGCTATATCCGAGAAGAGATGTATTTGTATATCCGGCCTAAGAAGAATAGATTACAATGAGGCTCCAGCGTCTTTTTGATATTACTCATGAATGCCAAACCCTAGACATTCAAAACCTAATCCTAGAAGGTGAAATGCCAAAAGTCATGTGGGTCCTTATGGTTATGTTGGTGTAAGTTGGTACCTCAAACTCCCAAGGTCGTAATGTAAAAGCCTTAAACTCGGCAAGCAATGGTATAGATTCTAAGCAATACAAAAATTAATCAATGGCTCATACACATAATACACGTAGATTTTATCTAAACCTCAACCGGGAAAACCTTTCTTTATTTTCATTATATCAAATTTCACCATTCGCCATACAATATATACAATGTGTTTTAGGTATTCAGATGCTCTCAAACCCTAATCCTTTAACTGGACACTTACAAATCAGCTAAAAATAGCAAAATCCTTAATCGAGGTGTAGGGATCGTCAATACGCTTGTCGTGACCGACGACACTCCACACACACACACATGTAAGAATATAACACATACCCAACATTCTCCCCACTTGTTGTTTTCTTTGCATCAAGGTCCAGATTATATAGTCAATGTCTGTGGAAACAATTCCCATTTATCTTCTACACCAAGAGAACTTTTCTTTTCTCACATACTTTGTCAATGAACTGTATTCTTCAAAGTGTCAACCTTTTCCGCAACACCTTCTTTTCTCAACCATGTCTCGCCAGTGATAATCAACATCATTATGCTTTGTCTTCAAATGATAATATAGATCTTTGCCGAATATTGCACCGACTATCGTCACTAATTCACCGCTGTTGTACCAACCCAATACCCGAACACAATCTTTGTAAACATATCGCCTTTGCTTGCATGAGGGTTGCCATATTCAACTTCAGAGTTGAGAGTGCCACTACAAATTGCCTTTTGTTCACATCCAACCGATTGTTCTCCAAATAGGTTAAACATACCCACTTGTAGATCTTCATGATCCAAATATCCAGCCTAGACTGCATCAACAAAGTCATGTATGTCCACTACTCTGTCTAACTCGGGTCTTCCTTGGTAGCACAATCCATAACTGGTAGTTATGAAGATACCAAGACCCTCTCTTATCGCCGTCTAATAGCCTTCCTCGTTTTGACATATACCCTGCCAAAACCTACCGTGATGTGCACGTTCGTCTAGTACAACCATTGTATACATCAAATTACCAACCGTGACCGGGTATATGGAACATGGGACATGCCCTCTTTCTTCTTCCCGTGTCTTGGGACACCGATTCGCAGATAACTTATTAATCTATAGGAATCAGAACCTTGACCGGTTTACTTCCATGGCTATTAAACCTCTGGAATATCATTTCAACATATTTTTTCTGATTCAACCAATAAAGTTTCTATTTGCACCCATCTTCTTTTAATTTCCATTCCTAGAATGAAGTTAGTAAAACATCAGATCCTTCATGTCAAATTTGGAGGATAATGGCTACTTCTCACTCTCCTTGATAACATCCATGTTATTTCCCATCAACAACATGTCATCAACATACAACACTACATAAATGAAGTGATTACCAACCCTCGCTTGAATATACACGCTGATCATCTCTGCTTCTTACAAATCCCAACCAAGGATGTATGTGTCAAACTTGGTACCACATCCTAGGTGATTGCTTCGTAATCGTATAGTGACTTCTTTAGCTTACGACTAGCTCTTTCTTTCCCTTCACTACAAAGCCTCTCGTTGCTTCATGTAGATTTTCTTCCAGATCCCCATGTAGGAATGTTGTGTACTCACATCCATTGTTCCACTTCAAGATCTAAAGAAACAACAATAGATAAAACAATATAATAGAAGTTAACTTAGCACAGGGAGAAAAATCCACCAAAGTCAATTCCCCTACTTGGGAATAAACTTTGCTACCAACCTAGCTTTGTATTTCCACTTACCTTCTGCGTTAAACTTCTTCTGAACAACCATTTGCTACCAACTCCATTTTCCACCGAAGCTCAACTGACATCCCATGCCTCATTCTTATCCAAGGCATCCATTTCTTCAACCATGGACTTTTTTCCATAGTTTACTATCCTCTGAATTCACTGCTTCTTTGATAGTTCTGGGATCATCATCGTAATAGATAAAGCAAATTGGAACGGAAATCGTGTGGAGTATAAATTTCTAGTTTCCTTCTATCTCTCACCACTCTCATCAAGAGGTCTTCTTCTTATGCTTCGCTTCCTATGCTTCCTCTCAAGCCTCCGCTTCTCGTGATGATTCATTTTGCATCATCCAACCAAGCTCTATTTTCTCAGATTCATCTTGCGTTGGTAGGAATTTTTGTTTGGACTCATCTTTTACCTCTCTCAAAACAACATCTCAATCAGAACAATTTTCTTGGTTTCTCTGTTCCAAAGCTTATAACCTTTCACACCATCTTTATAACCAATAAAGACAATAACTTCTTTCAGTTTTTATTATCCAGCCTTTTACTCCTCTCTTTCCTTTTGGAACATGTACATAAGTATCACAACCTAAACAATCTAAGATGTTGAAGAGAGGGTTTATTTCCGCACCATTCTTCGTGGTGGAGTTGTATCATCCAACGACCGGAGGAAGGTGACGATTGACCGTGTAACATGTCGCATCAATCGTGCTCGCCTAGAATTTTGTTCTAAATCAATAATCAACAGCATGCTCCTTGCTTTTCCATCAATTTCATGTTCATCCTTTCTCCAACCCACTCACAGGGAGTGTATGGAGTAGTCTTCATTTGCTATAACACACTTCTTACGTAATTCTTCAAATTCATTCCTGTAGAGATCTCCACCATTATCTATTCTCACCTTTATCAATTCTGATTTTTCTACTAGCCTTAAAATCTTTTAAATTTATCAAATACCTCATTTCTTTCTAAGAAAATAAATCCATGTTCCTTGAGAAATCATCTATAATGAAACATAATACACAGATTTACCAAGGGATGGAACAGAACAAGTCCAAACACATCACTGTATCAACTCTAAGATCCCCGCTTGTAGCACCGAGGTAGAATCTTATCGATTCTCATACCATATATGTAATTTTCACATAAATCAAAATCCTGAGTGTAATTAGACATACCTTAAACCATACCCTTATCGAAAGTAGTGTTTGAAGGCCCTTTTCTCCAATATGCCCCAATCTTTGGATGCCACAACATGGTCTTTTTCTCGATAGTATTGGTCTTGTCTCCTTCTATTTTTCTTCTCAAGGACAACATAACTCATACACCCATTAGTATAATTTCTTCACAACAACTTGTACACAGAGTTCAATAAACTAACTCACTCATCAACACCATTGCTCCTCACCATCTTGCAAGTGTCCTTTTTCAAATCGCTTTCAATTCTACATCACCCAACTTCTGTTTTACGATATGAGGCTCGCTAGTTTTGGAATGTAGAACCCTGTGGAGAGTTCTAATCCTTCCATCATTTAGAAAGGGAACAACCAACCTTCCACATCCCAAGATTTTGTTGTCAATTCATCTCCTAGGGAATACATCACCACCATCATATTTTCATGATGAGAACCCTCGTGAGGAGTCACATGCATGGTACATTTGCCTGAATGATCAATACACCATTGTCTGCATGTGTGCTTGTAGATACTAGGTAAACATCACTTCTTCTTCATGGAGGTTTTCACCTCCGGGTGGAAGCAGGTACCCATCTAATCTCTTTGTTTTTCAAACTTTCTTAGGACTTTGCAATCTTTCTTAAATGCCCGCTTTTACCACCATTAATTCCAGCAAATATTTCCTCAAAGATTTTCCTGGGATCAGACCTACCCTCAGACAGACTCCATCCCGGCTTTACTGTGTTCCCTATTCGGTACCCTCTTACAAATAAAGCATCTGTTGTGACCATCCATGCTTTATCGCCTCATCTCTTTAGATAAGGATGAAATCACATCCTCATACTTCAATGTAGATTGAGGTACTACCTATTGCTACAAACCAGATTATCCCAAGAGTCCAACAAAGAACATACCAGCACATGACTCTATCTTCTCTTCAAGAATCGTAATATTAACGTAGATCCAAGTTGATTCTACTGTGAGTATTAAAGGTATCTCGATGTTCTGTCACAATCTCCATCTTCCATCCTTTATATGATACAACTTTCTTCGAAGAAACAACTTGTTTACCGTGGACTTTGATTGATACAAATTTCAACTTTATCCATAGTTCTTTGGTTGTAGATTCTCCCGACATTCAACAACAATGGACCTTCAGAAGAGTCGAATGGTACTCTTGTTTTCTCGGGTCTCAACTTGTCCCAATCTTCCTTTGACATACCAAGAGGTGGTGTACTAGTAGTTTTTACACTAGTAGGTTGTGTACCAATAAAATGTGTTTTAGTAGACTGCGTACCAGTAGGATGTGTACCAATAGGTTGTGTACCATGATCCACAATCCATTCATTGTTCTTTGTCTACAAGAAGTTCCTCCATCTTGAGATTCCATAGCTCTCAAAGTTTTTACCGTTGAACTTCTATCTCGATTCTATATGAGTTCATTCTCTTACTTTAATTAAATTTCCACCGTTAAAAGCTCCCACTAAACCTGTGTTTATCATATTCCAAGATAAACTTTGATTCGCCAAGACCGGTTAAACCCTCAAAGAACAAAGCATGCCCTCAAGCCAAAACGCTCCTGATACCACATGTAAGTTTTAAACCTGCGAAGTAAAGCAATGCATATAGATTCTTAAGCAATACAAAAATTAATCAATGGCTCATACACAGAATACAGGGAGATTTTTACCGGAAACCCTCAACCGGGAAAACCTTTCTTATTTTCATTATATCGAATTTCACCATTTGCCATACAATATATACAATGTTTTTAGGTATTCCGTAGATACCAAAACCCTAATCCCTTAATCAACACTGCGCGTAACCAAGGGGGGGCATACCTGCCCCCCCCTGGGACCCCCCTAGGGATCGTCAGACGCAGTTGTCGTATCTGACGCACCCACACACACACACATGCAAAGAATATAACACATACCCAACAAGTAACGTTTTCATACGACCTTTGTTTTAGGTGCGTGATAGCCTGTTGGAAAGGTATTTTAGAGACCTACACATTTTTCCATCAAACTCTAACTCCATCTACAGTTTGACTATGGCGAGACAAAAAAAACAATGTTTACGACCCCAAAAAGGCCATGGAAGTACAACAAGATGTGCTGACATGAAAACATACAAAATAATCTAGTTGGATTAGGCGAGAGGCCACCAGTATCCACCTGGAGGATGTGTGGGGCTTCAGACAACCAAAAAAGTGTAGAACCCACAATTACAAAGAAGTACATAAGAACGTGTTGAGAAAAAACGGACAAGAGGATCCATATGGAATAGGTGGGTGTCCACTAATATCCACCTAGATCAATCTTCCCCCCTTAAGAAGCAATGGTCTCCATTGCATTGAGTTCCCCCATCAGGTGAGGAAACTTCTGTTGGATTTGGCCCCGTGTGAGCCACTTTCCTTGGTGTAGGAGTTTCCCTGCCTTGACAACCCGATAAAGATGGATCCTTTGCTGGCGAGTGTCGTTGACTTGTGTGTCGACTATTTGATTAGTGGATGCTTGTTCCATGTTGTCAAGGTTGAGCTATGTTGGTGTTAGTTGTTCTGCAATCTCTGAGGTGTCCAATAATGGTGGAAAATATGGCTGAAGGAGGTCCACATTGAACGTTGGATGCAAGCCAAGGAAGGGTGGAGTGTTGAGCTCAAAATAATTTCTACCCACAAACTTAGTGATAGTGTAAGGCCCATAACAAAGTGGATGAAGCTTCCAATGGGGCCTCATGAGACACTCCTTCTGCAAATGTAGCCAAACTTTGTCGCCAACCTAAAACTAATGTGGTACCCTGTGTTGATCATGGCATTGCTTGTACTTAGCATTGGATTTCTACAAAATCTTCTAGACATGTTGGCAGATGTGTTGAATCCTCTCAATGAATCTGGTGGCTTTGTCGATCACGGATTGATCATGGCAAGAGTCTGTTTGTGCGGTGGCAAGATGAAGTGCAACATCAATGGGTCCCAAGGGTTGGAATCCTAGACCCACCTGAAATGGGCTATGAATGGTGGAGCTATGGAGAGCCATGTTGTAACTGTGTTGAACATAGGGGAGACTCGCATACCATGTACATGGATTCTTAGAATTATACATGCGCAAGATGTGCACAATCATTCGATTGACGCACTTTGTTTGGCCCTCGATTTGGGGGTGGAAAGTAGTGTATTTTGTGATCTTGGTGTCCAACAGAGACCAAAGACTTGAACAAAATGTGTTGAGGAACCTGCTATCCCAATTGAATATGATGGTTTATGGTATCCCAAAGTGGACCCATACTGATTCAAAGAAGAGCTTGGAAGTATCTGCCACTATGATATTCTTTTTCCAAGCTATGAGTATGGTCATCTTCGAAAACCGATCAACGACCACAAATACATAGTCATTTCCTTGCTTGGTGGACGACAAACTAGACATGTAATCCATTGAGATGGATTCCCAAGTCTTCTCAGGAATGGCACATGCAGTGCAAGTTCTGTTATACTTGCTGACATCCTCTTGAAGTTTTGGCTAATAAAAATGTTTCTGAAGAACAACCACAGTTTTCTCCATGCCAAAATATCCTGGCACCCGACTGTAGTGGGATTCCCAAATCATCTTTGTACGTTCACTTGTAGGAACACAGAGATGGAACAGGTGGCACAAGATTTCATCCTGAATGTGAAAATTGGTGACAGTTGCGCTTGTACCCAAGAGCTGATAGGTGGTGGAAAAGTCCAAATCTTGTTGATAACGTTGGGTCCACTCAGATGCTTCATGTCCATAGGAATGGAGCACAGTGGTGAGTGGAACCAAAGGTGGTTGAATGAGGCAGTCAAGGACACAATTGGAGATACTTTTCTTATACTTGATGTTGATATGGAACTCATGCAGGTAGGTGGAGCACTTCTGATGGCGATCGTTCTGCAATTTTCCCTATTTTTGTATGAACCACAAAGGCTTGTGATCAATGTGTATGATCGTCTCTTTTCCTAGAATGTGATGTTTCCATTTCCTACTAGCTTGTACGATGGAATACATTTCTTTGTCATAGGTGGGGTATTTATGGATAGTATCAGAGAGTGTCTCACTATGGTATGCCACCGGATGCCTGTGCTAAATGAGAACTGCACCCACAACATAGTGAGATGCATCAGTCTCAATATCAAACGGTAGCTGCAGATCGAGCAAGGAGAGTACTAGAGCTGAGCACAAGTGATGCTTCAGATCATCTAATTCTCATTGTTTTTCCTTCCCCCACATGAAATTGGACCTACCACAACCCTTGTTCACGTGGATGAGGGCCCATGCAATATGGGAGAATCCCAACATGAACCGTCGGTAGAAGTTGGCTAGTCTCAATAAGCTCTGAATCTCGGTTAGTGTGGTCGGGGTTGGCCAGTCATGGATAACTTGGATCTTAGCTGTATCGACATGTACCGCATGCTCATCAACAATTTA
The DNA here is from genome assembly GCA_010110895.2 of Picea sitchensis. Lineage (NCBI taxonomy): Eukaryota > Viridiplantae > Streptophyta > Pinopsida > Pinales > Pinaceae > Picea > Picea sitchensis. The sequence goes on along the minus strand of SNQJ01S0026288.1, from coordinate 67,161 downwards.
GCCCAAGTATTGGACCCTTTTCATGACAAAAGAGCATTTTTCCATGTTGGCATATAGCTCGTGTTGCTACAGAGTGTTCAAAAGCTATTGAATATGCCGCATGTGCTCCTCCCATGTTCTGCTGAGGATTTCTTCCAAATATACCACCATAAAGGAATTGGTGAAGGGTGTCAATACATAATCCATCAACCTCATGAAAGTGGTTGGTGCATTTGTTAAGACAAAGGGCATGATTATCCATTTGAAGAGACCTTATTTAGATTTGAAGGTCATCTTCCATACATCAGTTGGTTCGATGGGAACTTGGTGGTAGCCAGACTTTAGGTTAATATTGCTGAAGAAATTTTCCCCCTTGATTTGGTCAAGAAGGTCATCAATCCTAGGAAGGGGGTACAGGTTCCTGACTGTGGTTTTGTTTAAGTCTATGCAATCAATGAAGAGTCACCACATCCTGTCCTTCTTCTATACCAGTACAATCGGGCTTCTGCAAGGGGAGGAGCTGGGTATGATGTGCCTATTTTGAAGTTTCTCTTGGATCTATTTCTTGATTTCATCATTTTCCATCAGTGAGCGATGATAGACTGGTCCATTAGGTAGAGGTGCGCCGGGGGTCAGATCAATTGGATACTTGACTTGCCAGTGTTTCGGTACCCCTGTAGGTGAGGAGAATATGTCTCTGTATTCTTCCACAATCCTGTCCACTTTCTTCTGATGAAAAGAGAGGATCTATGTAGATGTTATCAGATTATTCGGTAAATTTGGACATAAACAGATCTCCCTAGATCCACCTAGGTCTAGAATAAAAGAGAACCTAATATGACCCTTTCCCTAAGCTCTAACCATTGAGTTTACTAGTTAACAAGAGATAGATGACATACCGTTTAAATGTTTCTTCATCTCACGATTTCCATCCTAGCTCCGTTCCAATGCTCCAATGAAATTGAACTTGGAAGGGAACCCAATCCAACCAAAGTGAAAGCAATATAATATTCTTAATAAGAACCTATGTATGTGATCAAGGAATCAAAAAATAAAACAAGACTTGTTTTATGGGAAAGAAACATATTGTCGTATCATATTAAAATGAAAGTGGAGATTACAACCAAAGCATTGATGTCGTAAGGTCCCTTCCAACAGTTCCTTGCTTCCCACACACTTTTGATCCACATATTCTGTGACTATAAATATGAAAGTCACTCACAATCTATCCTGACAAAGAAAAGCTCAAAGCCACTCTAACCAAGCTAACAATCTCAAGCCAAATTTCCAATCTAACCAAGCCAACTTTCTCCATGAGAGATCCTCTCCTTTTATAAGCTGAAGAGGATAAGGTGAGGAGGTTAGGATGATCCCAGTAAATCATAAAAGCAAGTAATATCCAAACTGATCGGAGGCCACCTCTCCATAAAATCTTCTCCTTCTAGAAACATCGAGAAGATGCTCATTTTTCCCACGAAAAAAAATCATCGCACCCTTAGAACTAAGCAGAGTGTGACAATGTCGCAAGCTAGTTTTAGTACATCATGTGATGATCTGGGATCGTCGCATCCCTAGAACTGGATAGGGTGCGACGATCCTCCTTACTAGGGTTTTTACAAAGGAAAATATGATTTCATCTCTCAGGTAAAGTTATTCTTGCCTCTTTCCTCATGAATTCAAGCCATTGATCCCTTTGAAGACAACATATAGGTTTACATCATTAACGGTCATAGGGATGATGAAAATAATGTGTAACAAAGAGCCCCCCAAAGTATGAAGTTAGAAGAAAGTGATAGCTGAAATACTTTGTCGAGTGTGTGTAGGGTACAAGTAACACGTCGGTCAGAAACCTACCAACAAATAAGGAAATACAGTACAATAATATGTCATCACCAAGGTAGGCATTCCCATACTTAGAATACAAATGACTGAAAGCATAAATGTCGACATGCAAAGATCCATGTCAAGTAATACAGGTCATGGCCACCAAACATACACTGTGGATCCATGCCATTATGACTCAAATCTGTACATAGCCACCAAAAATACACCGTGGATCTATGTGTTAAAGAATCAAATTTGAACATATCCATGAGACATACAATGTAGATCTATGCAACAGTACAATCCGAATATACTCCAAGGCAACCTGATTCTGTCAAAAAAGATTCAGGGTATTCATCTCCACCACTCTATAGTACGAATCTAACCATGCGAATACATGTGTTGAAGTCAAACATGGTGGAAACCAATTGATTACCTGTCATTAATGAATACCATTAACAAGTGTGAGGGAAATCACCATTAATGTCAATGAATCCCAAGGTACACTAGTACAATCCAACGAATGTGAATTAATGAGTTGAAGTCGAGCACTCGGTGAAATCTTCCGATCAGGGGTCAATGATGAAAACCCACTGTCGAAAGCGAGGAAACCTACCATTGAGGAATGCAAGTTCCAAGGTACCAATTAGTTTCTAAGTCTAATTCTTGGATAATGAGTTGAATTCAATAGGAAAAGACTCATCACAGGAGGGCCTTAACGTATCTCCCATCAATGACACAAAACGAATAAAAATATTTGAGGTATATCAGAGTAACAAGTGATTCAATATTGAATCAGGGATGGCTAACAAAATAGAAGGCTTAAGGACTACAGAAATGGCCGACACAATAGAAGGATATCTGGGTTGAACTTCTATTTGAACATATTGACAACACAACAAATGTCTCGGAAACACTGACTCAACAACAGAGATCACAGACCAAAATGTAATATTAAAAAGGAGTATGATCAAGAGACAGACATATTTTCCAAGCTAGACACAAAGCGAGTGAAAGGGTGTCATGTTCAAAGGTGACTCTTTCATAGAATATAGGTTTAGATACATTTCTTTCCCAATTTTCCCCGACCATTTCTGGTGAGTACCTCTTTATTTTTACACAATCTTGAGGAGGATAACATATGCTTGAATTGTAAGCTCATCCTTCGGATGAGTCCCTCGGAGTATGTTTAACAAACCCTAGGAAGGAGTGGTTCGGTCCCATATGGGCCTTTCGATGTTTGTTTTACGAGTCCAAAGAGAGAAAACTTAGTGGTTTTTCATGTTTAGAGAGTCTGAAAAAAAACTTAAATAAAGCTTTAAAATGTCCTTTTTCATATGTTAGTTTGACGAGACTGAAAAAGAGATAAAATACCACTCACCATACATTTTCTTCAAATACTTTAACGAGCGTGAAAAGAACGATATCGCTCGGCAATGTTTTCATGTTTAGAGAGTCTGAAAAGAGCTTAAAGGGAACTCTAGGGGGTTCCTTTTTCGTATAACCTTTACGAGTCCGAAAAAAGTGATAAAATTTTACTTGGTTACATTCTCATTGATTTACGAGCATGAGAAATAAAAAATACTAAGCTCGAGATTGTTTTCATTTTTATCATTTTTACGTAAATTTAGAACAAAATAAAACTATGCTTGGGATAGATTTTATTTTAATACAAGCTTAAAAACTAAACAAAACTATGCTTGGACCTGGTTTCATTTTTACACAAGATCGAACTAGAGGAAACTATGATTGAGGTAGTTGGTTTCATTTTTACAAAAATCTTGAACCATAGAAAACTATGCTTGGACTTCCCAACACATAACACAAGGATGGTTGGTACTTAGCCCCCAGCTTGAGAAACTAGCAAATTTAACTTCAGTATGAAGTCCAAATGATAAACAAAAATACCCCCCAAGCTTCTTTTTGTCCAACTGCATAGGAGGAGAAATACTATATGTAATGAAGTACTTGACTCAATCGAAGAGGGGGAAATCTATTTCATTTTTTAATAAGATTGACACAGGAATAGGAACTATGCTCGTAAGATCTATTTCATTTTTTAACGAGGTTATCGTTGAGATGAAAAACTATCCTCGTAGTTGGTTTCATTTTTTAACAAGTTTGAAATAAAAAAACCATGCTCAATGATTCTCTTCTTGATCACGGATTCCAAGAGGACAGTGCCCTGGAAGGACACCATGTCAAGGGAAAAATTGATCATGGCCTCCAAGAGATCTTCACTTGACGTAAGAAACACACTCTGGAAGGAACACATGTCGAGGGCCGCGATAGGGGTAAGGAGATTAGGCTCTGATAGCCCTAATGAAGAGATCACCATGTCAACTACCAGATCTAAGTCAGAAGAGACTGGGCTTCCAATGAAAGGCTCATCTTTATTAGTAACTGAAGACATGGAGACAATGCCACATAATTGACCTATGGAAAGGGTGATATTGACTGCATATAAGAAAATTTTAGGGAGGTCATTGAGTTGATGGTCAAGTTAGGGCCAATGAACGAAAGTTTATCAATAGTCACCACTCTTCCATCGTGAGGAAACGATATCACACGAAAAAGAGTGGACACAATAGCTTTCATGGAATAAACATAATCTTTCCCAAGGAGTAAATCAAAATCCAAGGGATCGTGGACTACCATGACATCAATAACAACAATTTTCCCTCCCAAAGTTATGGGAAACTGAGGAAGGAATCTTAAAGGTTGACTGGTTCTTCTGTTGAAAGCTAGTATATTCTGGGTAACCGACACAAGTTGAGGATAACCCAAAGCTTTCCAAGCAATAGAGGAAAAATACTAACGGATGAACCTTTGTCAATCAACATCTAAGGAATGCCCCGACCACAAACTTGTACTGTAATCTTGAAAGGAATAAGAGAGGGAAGATGAAGTCCAATTAGTGCATCCCAATAAAAAAGGATGGACTCATTACTTGGAGGGGGTTCCATAGGAGAAGGAGGAATACCCCTGAGCACGGTAGATTCTATATCAATGAGAAAAAAGTGGGCAGAATCGGGTTTACTCTCTAGCGGGAGAGTAGGATCGACCGATGATGGGATCAGATCGATCACTTGAATTGCGTTCTCCAAGCAGAGAATGGGATCAACAGGTGGAAACATATCAACCGCTTGGGTTGCACTCTCTAACAGAAGAGAGTGGGATCGACCGAAGATGGGATCGGATCAACCACTTTGTCAACTGATTCAACTAGGGACTGACCGATGAAGGGACCATATTGATCATTCCATCAACTATAGGTGGGTCGAGAGTAATATTGCGATAAGAAACTGGAAGGTGAGGTTGGGAAACAATCATTTCTTCCAGTAATTTCGAGGCTTTGTCCATATGAGGGAAAAGGTGAGTTTGATGACTCCCTCTACATAACATACATGGGAGCTTGACTCTACTTTTCTTCTTCCCAATGGTATCTTGACTAGTTGATGGGAGGTCATCAACATGGTGATCAGAGGCTCATGACATGGGTTGGAGAGGGTGTGTAGACCATGCTTCTATAACCTTGGATAGACTAGGGAAAGCCTTAAGAAGATGGATACCCTTACAAATCCTACAAGGGTACTTGGGCTTATGGGTTGTTTGGGTGATCTTAGCATCATCAACACTCCCAACATGATTATCAATAATTGGTTTCTTTCCAACATGTCTGGCAGTGGTTGGAAGTTTGGACCCTTTCTTATTTTTCTTCTTCTTATTCTTCCTTTTCTTCTTCTTCTTATCCACTAGGTTACTAGCTTCAGATCTTTCACTCGACGAAGAAGATGAAATAGAAGAAGACCTTGCAAGTGAAGAAGATGAAGAATATATTACTGGTGAAGAAGGTGAATGATCAACATGAGGTTGATGTTCTTGGGGGGAAGTGCTTACAACCGAAGCACTAGCTGCATTCGGGACTACCTGAGTGGAAAAAAACCATACCGGTAATCCAATTGTGAGACCTAGAAGGCTTAAAGTAGCAATGTAAGGAGGACCAACATTTCTGTAAGAAGGAAAAACAAAAGGTTCCCTTGGAAAAGGGGTTCCTTCATTGGTCATTCCAGGAACAAATTCCATAAAGGAAAAAACAAAACACGCTAAAAATCTAGTAAGCAAGAAAGAAAACAAAACCTTCTTACTATGAACGCACTAGTTGGTGATGGAATCCAACGTCGCGAGAACAATATGAGAAGGGGTTGAGATAGAGTAGGTGGAAAAGTTACATTGATGACCTTCTTAACAGACTTATGCCTTGGTGCAAGCTCCCACACATAAATGTGGGTATACCCTCCAAGGAGCCTAAGTGATTTTGGCCAACGTCGATTCCAGGTACCATGAAGACTTGCCCCTCCGCAGTCACCTCGTGTAAAGAGCCTAAATAGATAGGATACTAAGTTTTCCATTTAGAACAATGATTCCTGGGGAAATAATCGATAGTCTGATCCATGCGCAAAGGCAGGGTATCTAGCCTAAAATCAACTTGAAAGGCTCCCATACATAATCGTGGGTATATCCTCAAGTGACCCCCAATAATACACACAATCTATACAACTAATACCAACAAAGCATGGTGAGTAACTCTACTGGTCCTAATGTGACCTCGTGATTGAACCTTGTGTTAGAAGGGCTTCCCAGGACAAAATGTAACAAGTGGATTTTACCGCTCCCTAACTCAATATTCTATGTTTCTTCACATATTTGGAAAGTTATCTTTCACACCTATTCCAAATCCCTACAACTAATCTAATGTAGGTTTGCTACCGGAAAATATAAAAATGTCTAATCAATTTTTATAAGAGTTTTATTTTAAGGTTGTTGTTACTCAAGATGAAAATGGCATGGACTAAATGATGTTTTGACTGACTCTAAACAATGCAAAGAAATGAGAATGCAAATATTTCACTTCGATGAAGTTATATTACGAGAAGGAGAAAATGTTTATCATTCCCAGATGCACAATGTCCCAAAATTTTATTAAACTCATCAATATCAAGAAATTCAAGAAATGAGACAAAGAGACTGTACACCAATACACGATTCTTCCCCCCCCCCGACCATGAGGGGGAATTTTTTTAAGAATTTAAGACCAAAAATACCAAAAACCATGCAATTTTGCTACTTCGAATGCAAAGGTGCCCCCAATCTAATGTAAAACAAGAAATACAAATTTTTGTTTCAAAGATAGCTAAAATCAAATTCAAAGTTGTCAAGTAGATTGTAATTAGACTAGACAATTCACCCCAAAACCATATCTAAGATACGGGCAAGGAAAACCATCAAAAATCAATTGTTTTCATAATCGTCGCAGGCTGTAGACTAACAGAATGTGACAATCCTTGATCGTCGCAGGCTAGAGAAAAAATACAGTGTGATGACGTCGCACTGTGTCAAATGGTGGGGTGAATTGATCCCATATTGTCGCACTATCCCTCAAATAAGGGTGTGATGATCAAAGGAAAAATGGAAAAAATAAAAAGCATGAAGGTTTTCCAGTGAAATTTAACAGTTAGAGAGTCAAGCTGGATCTCCCAGTGACTCAAAAAATAGAACCCAAGCAATCAAATAAAGAAAGCAAGAAAAACTAGGAAAACAATTCGTTCCCTAGTATGGTCACCAATTTTGTTATCCAATTAATCGGTAAATGCAAACATAAACAGATCTCCCTAGATCCACCTAGATCTAGAACAAAACAAAACAGAACATGATGCTTTCCCTAAGCTCTAACCATCGAGTTTACTAGTTAACAAGAGATATATGACATACCATTTAAATGTTGTTTCCTCTCGCCATTTCCATCGTAGCTCCATTCCAATGCTCCAATGAAATTGAACCTGCAAGGGAACACAAGCCAATCAAAGTGAAAGAAATTTAATATTCTCAACAAGAACCTATGTATGTGATCAAGGAATCATACAATAAAACAAGACTAGTTTTATGGGAAATAAACATATTGTTGTATCATATTTAAATTAAAGTGGAGATTACAACCAAAGCCTTGATGTTGTAAGTTCCCTTCCAACAGTCCCTTGCTTCCCACACACTTTTGATCCATGGATTCTGTTACTATAGATCTAAAAGTCACTCACAATCTATCTTGACAAAGCAAAGCTCAATGCCACTCTAACCAAGCTAACAATCTCAAGCCAAATTTCAAATTTAGCCAAGCCAACATTCTCCATGAAAGATCCTCTTATTTTATAAGATGAAGAGGATAAGCTGAGGAGGTTAGGATGATCCCACTAAATTAGAAAAGTGATTAAGATCCAAAACGATCGGAGGCCACCTCACCATAGAAGTTTCTCCTTCTAGAAGCATCGAGAAGATGCTCATTTTTCCCATGTATGAATATCCTTGCACCCTTAGAACTAATCAGAGTGTGGCGATGTCACAGACCAGGTTTAGTATAGCATGCGATGAACTGGGATATTCGCACCCCTAGAAATGGACAGGGTGTGACGATCCTCCTTACTAGGGTTTTTACAAAGTAAAATATGACTTCATCTCTCAGGTAAAGTTATTCTTCTTTATTTCCTCAGGAATTCAGGCCACTGATCCCTCTGAAGACAACATATAGGTTTACATCATTAACGCTCATAGGGATGAAGAAAATAATGTGTAAGAGTAGAGGCAACAAATGTGGCGGTGACCTTCTACTTACTGTGAGCACGGATCACAAAGAAGTTGAACTTCCTGTTCTGTGAGATGACCTTACTACATTGCTTAGCATAGATTAAAGAAATAGCAGTAGGCGACGCTACCTCTAGTATCCTATACAATTGTCTACCCAAATTAATAATAACACTGTGGGGTCTAGACTCATACACAACATGACACTTCCACAAATATGGTTGTCCTAAGAGAACATCACAAACTTCAAGGGGAGAAATATCACACAGTACCTCATCTTTGAAAGGATTGATTCCATAGGGAATATGACATTGTTGGCTGACATGAAGATCTCTTCTTTGGAAAAGCCATATGATGGTGCATGGCTATGGGTGCGGTGTCGTTGGAAGGCCCAGTCGCTTTATGATATCTACTAAAATCAGGCTCTTCCGACTCTCTCTATCGATAATGAAATGAAGTGGAGCCCCCTTTACCCACATCTATGAGTGAAATAGGTGTTCTCCTTCCTCTGGTTCTTTTGGTTCGCTTGGTCAGACTTTAGTGGTAGTGATAGTGGCACTGGGTTCAACATCGATAATCCACTTCCCTACTTCAGAATTTGATTCAAAATCAGAATCGACCTCTGACTTGGAAGCCTTTAGTTCAGCCATGAGTGACTGCTTGGAGCGACATTCTTCGGTGTTGTGCCAAGGAATTTTATGGTACTCACACCATTTCCCCATGTCCTTATTCATCTTCTCATTTCCTTTCTTCTATTGTGGCTTGGAATGGTTGTCTCGAGGGTGACCATATCGACTTGGTCCCTTGTTGTGTGGGTTGGGGACGCCTTTTCCTAGCTTCAACTGTGAGGGGTTTTCCGATCCAAACTCTCACCTTTTATGCTTAATTTTCTACTCGATCTTGACAGCGTATATATAAGCCGTGCCCAATGAGGCGATGTCCAGAAACTCCATTTTTGTTTGAATGTATCTATGCAAACAACTACGGTATTTGAGAACCAGATGACACTCATAATATTTTACACCTAACTTGGTGCACAGGGTATAGAGAATATTGGTGAAATCTGGTACTGTCTGGTCCCTTTCTTGATGTAGGGTGGTCCATCTGGTGTACTCTCCTCATAGCTTCCAAAAGGGTATTTCTGCTCTTTAATGGCATCCTAAAAGGAATCCCATGTAGGGGCCACCTCAAACATTGCATATTCCTATACGGTACTTTGCTCAGAGTAAGTATCCCACCAGTCTTTAACACAGGGAATGACCTTGAGGAGTGGAAAAGTGATCTTTCCCTATTGAAAAAATTGTGGACCAAAAAAATACCCTTGGAGAAGATTCAACCATTTATCTACAACATCCACATCTATCAATCCTTCAAATAATGGAATATTAAAGTTTACCTGTACCTTGAATGGGGTTGCATGGCTTCTTGATGAAGATGCTTCTCCTGTGGGAAGCCGTCAAAGGATCTGCGCGAATTTGTCCATCATTTCGTTCCTTTGTCGCGCGAGGGATTACACAAGCAACATTTTAATAGGATCTCCTTCTCCATAATATTTCTTTGTGCCTCCCATGGGGTGTTGTTAGGCTCAATGTGACTGGTCTTGCAATGGCTCTATTGGTTCAAGTCTCAACTTCTTGTACCTAGATCTTGTCGGGGACATGCATGAAGAAAAATAAATGAAGACAAAACTGCTCTAATACCACTGATCCAGATCTAGGAGCATAATGAAATGATTAATAGGATGAATACAATAAACACAGAGATATGAAGAATAACACATATATCCAGTGAACAATATCTTCTATTGAATAATGAAATAGGATGAAACTGTAAAACTGCAGAACTGAAACACTTGCTCGAATGGTGGTAGTTATCTCTGAGAAGAGATGTGGCTGCTATGCACATACATATGAGAAGAATAGATTAAAATGAGCCTCTAGAGACCTTTTTTATATTACGCATGAATTCCAAAATCCTAGACATCCAAAAACCTAACCCTAGAAGGTGAAATGCCGAAAGTCATGTGGGCCCCTATGGGTAAGTTGGTGTAAGTTGGTACGTCAACTTCCCAAGGTCGTAACTTTTTCATACGACCTGCATTTTAGGCGTGTGATATCCTGTTGGAAAGGTATTTAACAGAAATACACATTCCACCATCAAACTTTGACTTTGTTTACAATTTGTCTACGGTGAGCCAAAAAACAACGTTTAGGGCCCCAAAATGTCCCTAGAAGTACAACAAGATGTGATGACATGAAAACATACAAAATAACTAAGTTGAATTAGGCGAGAGTCCACCAATATCCACCTGGAGGATGTGTGGGGATTCAGACAACCCTAGAAGTGTAGAACCTGCAATTAAAAAGAAGTACAAAAGAGCATGTTGAACAAAAACAGACAAGAGGAGCTAGTTGGAATAGGTGGGTGGCCACCAATATCCACCTGGATCACATTTTCTATATACCACTCAAGATTGAGCCCATTTTCTACCACTATAAGCGCTAGAGAAATTGCACACCCTACAAGCACAACTCTCAAGTAAGGGAGGAATTTGAACGGTAAGATTAGATTATTCAGAAATGGTGATCAATGGTTTTACAGTAGGGTTGTTCATTATATTGCAATGGGTATTTGTTTATTGAATTGTAAATATTCATGTTGATTTTCTAGTTATCAATTGAAAAAAGAATTTTTTACAGTCAAGGAGATTTGTAATTCATTTTTGTGATTAATATGGACTTGAAACTTGACATTTAAAAAATATTAATAATAAAAAAATATTTCAATGTTTATGATAAATAAAATATTTCAAGATCCATCTTAAGTAAAATAAGTCTATATCAACTCCATATAGAGATAAAGAGATAGAGAAATTGAAAAAAAAACTCTAATTTCGTCAGTAGGTGCTTTCTACTTCCAAAAATGAGGGAGATGCTTAATTTCTTTCTTCAATACTTAATATTATGAAGTTCATATGTGGCATTTAAGTAAAATAATTTTATATAAATTTTATATATAGAGAGTGTTACACATCAAAATTCCTCACTTCGATAATGTCACATTATCATTGTCACAAGTGTCGTAAATGTCACAATTTCTTTCTTCATATGTTGCATTGCAAATGACACCATGGAAACATTTGATACATCCACTAAGACATGTTTGGAAGGGGAAATCTCATCATTTGACAAAATAAGATTTTTTTTTTCCTTGAGAAATGGTCATCTTAACGAACTTTTGGAAGATCAACGCTCCTAGTCCATCTAGCAGGGAGAGTTGTAGAGCCTTGTTGCCAGTTTTGAGGGAGTGTCGATTGGTTGAGAGAATATTGAGAATAAATCCCCCTTATCTCTAAGGACAAAAAAAGATGATTCGATTTGTTTTGGCTCGAATCCAAGCTTTAGGATGCATCTAAGGGAGATGCCATAACTGATGGAGTCATATCCTCAACTTATTCTAAAGATAACTAAGGTGGTTGAGCCTCTCAAATCCTACAAAAGGAGGCATTGTCATGGTGAAAGGGGAGGAGAATATCAACAAAAAGTATTGTCATTATGATCGTGGATATTTCGAGTAAGGGGTTGTACAAGGCAGACTTGGAGAGGTTGCTACAACTGCATCTATAGATTGTAAGTGCCTTGTAATGTTCTCATTAATATATGCTTGGCCTATTTCCTTCAAGTTTGTGTATGATTGCATATGCTTGTCTTTTGTTGATGAATTTAGTTTAAAATAATCTTGATAGAATAGGAAGCATGCATTGTCTTTTCTTTCTATTCGATTGAAGATCTCATTAAGGAGCTTGAAGATCAATTTCAAACTGGACTAAGTGAGGACAAGCTTCAGAAAAAAGTACATCATAATTTCTTTCTTTCTTCCCTTTGACTAGTTTAACTACATTTAAATGAATGTTAGTGTCCAATGTTAGCATATTTTTGTCTTGGTAATAGGGGTCTAGGATCTAAGAGGATATTCACCTGTCCGCGGGGGAATTTTCCTACAATAGAAATTGGCGACTCCACTGGGGAGAAAAGATTTCAGTTTTGGTTTCTTTCTTTGGTTTTGTCTTAGCTCTTTCTCATATTCAGATCCTTCTTGCTGTATTTTTCTCTTCTATACATCTATTGTCATGACTGAAGTTGTCTCACGTGGATTGTTGATCAAACTTCCTGAGTTTTCCATTTTATGGATTGATCCTTTTCTTTCTCGGAAACCCGTGCCCTCTCCCTTTATAGCCAGAGTGTTTATTTCCTGATCGACATTCCCCTATAGTGCTTTAGGGAGCGTTGTAGCACTCTAGTGTTGATATACCCAGAGTGTCGATTTTTCTTCATTTGGAAAAAATATTGACTACCTTTGTACTGGGTGTGATCTTTGGGTATTTCTTCTTAACTCAAGACATAGTTTGTCAATTTGTGTCTTCTATCAGATCTGCAACTTGCTTCTTTTAATACTTTTGATATTTGGTTGGATTTTATTGTATTTCCTTGTCACAAGATCACCCTTTTCTTCAGATTTTGGGTTTATTTTGGTATCTTTTCATTCATGTGATCAATTGAAGATTATTACAAGGAAACTAAGGGATCTATTTACTATTTTAATTGGTCTCTTATCTTGATATGTTTCCAACAAATTTCTTAAGTGTGTTTTGTTGTTTTTGGTGTTCTTTTTGGAAAGTTTAGTTTGTTTTTGCCTCTTATTGACTACTGTGAGAGTGCCTTTTGTTTGTGTGATTCTTTCTTCCCATTGTTTAAAATCTGCAATAGTGAAATATTTTTTATTATTGGCATAAGAAGCATTAAACCAAATAAATTCACATTCATAATTAAATGAAGGGATACTTTTTATGATTGGTTTTTAGATACTAGAAACAATTTATGTATGATTTATCATTGAAATGGATTCTTGTTGAAAAACAATTGCATGAAATTTATGCATTCTTGTGTTTGGTAGTGAAAGAAAGAAAACTTTTCTCCTTCTCGTAAATAGAACTTCATCGAAAGAAATGTTTTCTTATCATTCTTTTACTTCGTTGGGATTTGAGTCGTAACATCATTAGTTTCAGTCTCATTCACCTCTGAGTAAAGAACAACCACTAAAATCAACGCTAATTAAAAATCGATCTAGAAAATTTTTCTTTTTAGATTCTTCCACCAACATTAGACTAGAATTAGCGCTTTGGATTAGGATGTGAGTATCACTCTCCAAAGCATTCAAAACAAACTTATCATCTTGTGATAGGGAGAGTAAATCCAATTTTCATATAAGCATAGATGGGATCCCCCTCTCACACAGGGGTTATGCAAGAGGTCACATTTAAGAGAACAACAAAGATTATCTCTCCGAGGTTTAACCATTCATAGTAGTAAGATCTTATTTTGGGGGTTCTTCTTGAGGTCCAATTGTCTTCATTTGGTCTCGGTGCTTCGTGAATTCTGAATCCGTTCGGGGTCCTCTAGAGTTCTACCGGTCCACTTGTCCTCAGTTCTCTTGAAGGATTTCAGACTTGTTATCATGAAAATACATTCAGATTGGACTGTCGACTATACCATCCTAGAGGCTTACTGCGAGTTGGTGTCCTTAGTAGCCATAATATTTAGGGTCCTCACACAAGGTGTTGATGAAGGGAAGTCTTCGTTGTACATGGGACAGATGTTGGTCAAACTCACTCGGGCTCCTTGGAGGGTAAATACATGATTATTGTCTGGAAGCTTGCACCAAGGCATAAGTCTTTTAAGTAGGTCACCAACGTAACTTCTCCACCCGTTCTGATTAGGGATCTTTTTGTCAGGTGACTTATTAAAGAATTGTATAAAATGAGCATAAACTAAAGTACACCATAAAGAAGGAAAAAATCAAAAGGAAAGAGACATAAGCTTGCAATATGAACATAAAGAACTTGATAACGGAGTTTGTCCCTGGTGGACTATGTCTCCGGGTCCTGCTCTCAAATGGGTAGGTCTTTTTATAAACTCCACAAAAGAATTGGGTAAAATACATAAGTATACCTCATTTTGGAGTTAAGATACATAATCTTTGCTCAGATAAGAAAACTAACATCACCACTGTGTTCATGGCATCAAATTACCTAATAATGACTGTCCCCACACCTCGATCCGAGTCTGGAATTTTCAAGCCCAAGAGACACCTTTCCTTGGTTTACGTGCCCTACCTCTGCAATAAATGACTAGTAAAATCTTGAAATACATGCCCTATCTCGAAATTTGTGCCAAAATCCATACGAGCACACTCTTGGTTTTCCTTTGTCTCTTATGTCTCGTACACTAGTGGAAAGCCCTCTTCTTATAAAGCTTTTGGGCGGTTATGTAATACTAAGTTGGTTTGCATAGTGGTTAGGGAAGATATTTGAAGCGCTTAGTTGGCGGAGGTCCTGAGATCGAATCCCACAGACTCCCCTTTTTAGCTCCTTTTTACAATGAATTTGGCGCGCTGATAAACTGGCAGAGATTCTATATTTGGCAAGTGGTCTTTTAATTGGCGGGAATGACACCAAAATAGAGGATATCTTGGCAAACAATTTGGTGGTTGGCTACTTCAGCAGACCCATGGAATATACCGCTAGTCTGGCGGAACCGCCCCCAGATTCGGCGGTATAATTAATATATATATTTTTAATTTTCGGTCACGAGCCCTCCTTGGGCATTTCAGGGGTGCCACGTGGTTCCCTCTAATTGGGCCATGTGGTAGTCATTGATTGACCCACCTGGCTGCTGATGTCACCTCTACATCACCTTCGTATGGGACACATGGAGCATTCTGGGTGTTGCCACATGGCATCACCTGGGGTGCCACATGACACATTTTTACTATTCCACATAGAGCCTTGAAAAACCTATTGGCGAGTGACATGTGGCAACCTCTGGTGTTGCAACATGGCATGCTGAGGTCATCATGACATGTGTCACCCTCTATGCTTTCAACATATACTGTGAAGATGATGAAGTCATCCATACTGATGCTGACATCAGCAGTATGGATGCTGACTCATCCCTACTGACTGGGCTAGGCTGACCAAAACTTTGACCGCAAATATGTTTCGATCTGTAAATCTGTTTGATGAGCCGTTTGCGTCATTATAAATCTTGCGATGTTATCTTCATGACCATGTCATTTTCATTGAGTTTTGGGAACTTTGAATTTTTTCCCTTTCTCTATCTGCTGAAGCCATTTTGAGCATCTTGAGTTCCCTTTGTGCATTCTGTGTTGTTATTATCCTTCTATGGATCCTTTTTGTATCATGCCTTCTGATCTAAAATTGAAGAAGACTTGAAATCTTGAAATTATTTGCATGTAAATTTTATGTGTTAAAAGCAAATGGATCAACTTTGCGACACATTAATTAAAGGATTACTCATGCAATATGCAAATAAACAGTAGCATAATCAATGAACATGAGCACTTAAACACAACAATTGATAAAGGAGTTCACCCCTCTCTTGGGCTACATCTCCTGGTCCAGCTTCCAATGGATCATTATTATTAATTGCTCAAAGTGCTCAAAAACATGCCTTACAATGCTCAAACTGACCAACAG
>SNQJ01S0026288.1:34803-49745 GCA_010110895.2 Picea sitchensis | reverse complement strand
TAGGAGATTAAACCAAATTACAGATACTCTAGCTAATCAAATTTTAGATTGGCATCTTGCCCACATATAAAAAGATCATGGACATAAACATGTAAATACATTTTTGCACACATAATCCATAAGACACAAAAAAGATAAAAGCCATATATAAACATCATAAAATCACTAGAGTACATAGATGGATGCAAGCGCCTCAAAAATGGGAATAGTAACGAGTCACCAGGATTATGCCCTCAAACAATATATACAACAAGGTGCTCGTGGCACATAAAAAGTCTAAAGTCTGTTCAGGGCCTATGGGCCCTGTTATAATCATCTACTTCATGGACTAAACGCCTAAACAAACGGACCCATGTCCGAGGTACCCCCACAACATGAGGCTACATGGATGGCGGCAGGTCCTCTATCTCTGCCATCGGGACTGTGCGAGTGAGCACAGTAAAGTTCCACTCAATTCACCTAAGGACCCTCTCAGCCTCTCCTGCTGGGAGGTTCCCAGCTACTGCTGCTCCCCCAACGGCAGCAACCGCGGCTTCCGGCCGTGGGCGACGCTTGTTTCGTGCATAGTTGGCAGTTCACACGGGTCCCACATCTGCATGCAATAAACGTTTACCCATCAAATAATATGGCATACAAAAAATGATATATATAACAAAAAGACATAAAAATTACATATACAAACAAAAACACTACAAAGGATGAGACTTACCCATCTCCCCTTGCTCCTCACCAGGAGGCACAGGTATCTCTA
Organism: Picea sitchensis; assembly: GCA_010110895.2. NCBI lineage: Eukaryota > Viridiplantae > Streptophyta > Pinopsida > Pinales > Pinaceae > Picea > Picea sitchensis. Next base: position 48,994 of record SNQJ01S0026288.1, on the reverse strand, counting down.
GATCTCTAGAGAAGTCTATCCCTGCATACGGGTAGTCCTTGATAGCCGGGATCTATCGTGACAGCCAAGAAAAAAAGTCGTCGTCGAAGGCCTCAACGATCCTTCCACCACCCTGTCGCAGCAGTAACACTGCCCATCTACACACTACAGGGAAAGAGGCCAGATGTCCTCATACTACAACCCGAGGGCTGAAACACAGAAATCTCTTGAAAAAGAACGAACAGAAGATAGTCCCAAACCCGAAGTTCCTCTGTGTCCACTATCGACAATCTATCAATTACCTCTTCATACACCCCAGCAATGTGGTACTCCAATCAAAAATTTGTGCATTCATGCACTGGATAGCACAGTTCATCTGTGCGCACGAAGACTGATGCACGGCTGCTGAGCCGGTAATACGCCCAATAAGTAACAGGATAGTCTGTAGTGCTAAGTTGGTAATCTTGCTAATGGGTACCTGGGAACCTGTACGTTCGGTCCCAGTCTCACAGTACTCAGCTATCAACTTCTAGATCTTTCTCGGCCCCGTAGGAAAAGTATGGAAGTTGACTGGTTCCCCTCTCCTTGAGAGGCCAGTCAGAAAGTAAATGTCCTCGATGGTGGGCACCAATGATTTCCCCTCTAGCATAAAGGCCTCTGCATCAGGATGCCAGTAATCAATCAAGGCGTTTAGTAGCCTTGGTTTCACGCGCATAAATGGACATAAAAAGAATTTGAGCAAACCGCATTGCATTAACATGGCCACAACATTTGGATCTGCAATAACCAACTCACCAATTGCCTCGTGCTCCCTTTCCCTCCACTGGACATACATCCTGCCAACACAACAAGGTAAAGGAGGGTCAATACTTCCTTTAATTTTCTTTTCCATCAATAGGGAGGGGGTGCACATGATCTGTAGAGGTGACAGTCGCGTGTACACATGTGCAAGCTTTACTCTGCACGCGTGTACACACGGGCTGTCTCTGGACAGCCTGCGTGTACCTAGGGTTGACCTTTTTAAGGTCGACGCCCACCCAAAAAATAACTTAAATGACTAAAATGAAGTATTGAATAGCTAGATAAGGGAGTTTGTACTTACTTGGTCCAAGCAGAAGTTTGTTTCGTCCACTGTAGCTCCCAGAATCACTATCTTTGGCAAAGGGGGTCTTTTGGCTTCATAGTCAATTTCCAAATCAGCAATGGTGATAATGAGCTGCCAGCTTCTATTTATAGACTTTTTGGCCTCTTTTTGTCACTTTTTTGGCCCCCCTTATCAGTTTCTTTATATCAAAAACCATTTAGAGTGATCCAGGAGTTATATGGGAGGGATTTGATCAGGTTTTGGGACAAATTTTTTTTGAGTTTCAAAAAAATATTGACAGTCCATAAAAAAACAAATTTTCAAAAATCAACTTGAGCATATAGGTTAGGATACTACCCCAACTTTTGCATCTCGTTGCCTTTTTCTTATGCTATAGGATCGATCCCATTAGGTTGTGACATAGAACCATCATATCTACTCTAGAAGTGTCACGACTTGGTGGTAGAGCTTACCAGAACATGGATGCCCTAGGTAGGTCCTGGTTGCATTATGGTGTCCATGCTGTTTCTAAAAAACACTATAGGCTCGGGAGTCTGTATAGTCTTTCCTGAATATGAGTTTGAGCCTCATTTGCATGGGTCTTTTTCACTCTTTGTCTCACCCTCAGGACTCCCAAAACATGAACGGGTCTCCTTTTAAGCCCTTTTCAGACCCTCTAAAAATGAAAAGATTGTCGAGGGATCTTGTGACCTTTCACGCTCGTTAAACTAAAATTTGAAGTCACGTCTGTCCGACGGTAGTTTACCCCTTTTTCGGTCCGGACGGTCAACTGTACGAACAAAGGTATACTCTATCGAATTCCTATTCTTTAGAAGAGTATCCTCAGGTATAATTTTATTCCTTTTTCAGGCCCGAGGGACTAAATTTACGAAAAAGAAACCCCCACGAAGTCCATAGTTAAGCTCTTTTCAGACTTCTTAAAATTGAAAAGATCGTCGAGTGACCTTATTCTTTCACACTCGTTAAATTGGTCCAAAAGAATATTCCTGATGGAGTCCATAGTTAAGTGTTTTTTAGACTCCTTAAAAGTGAAAAAATAGCTAAGTGATCTTGTCCTTGTCACACTTGTTAAAATGATTTTGAATTGACGTTTGATCGGTGCTAGTTTATCCCTTTTTCGAACTGACTAGACTATTGTCGAAAAAGGTACCCCAGCGGAGTCTCTTTTTATGCTTTTTCAGACTCTCTAAATATGAAAAACCACCAAGCTTACCTTCTCTGGGCTTGTTAAACTTACATCGAAGGACATTACCATTGTGTGTTCTATCAACCGCATTTGCATACCTTATCCACCAACCTTGTGACAGTTTGCTTCTGCGTCTTAACACCTTTGGCCGCCGGAGGATTTTTCCCGAGTATCATTTTACCAAAACATCAGTCTTGTCCTTGTGCCTTGAGCTTGTATGTTTGCAGTACTCGATCCTCCATTGTAACATAATATTCCTTTATTCTTTTTCAAAAATTATCAAAAAGAACAAAAAAATCAAATATACCCCAAAAAGAGGATGGGAAAAGAATTTTCTTTATTGGCAGCATAATGAGTCGCCCTTGGATAAATCACATATGTTTGTTTGATCATCAAACTATGGGATGTAGTATGACCTTAGGAATCTTTTCTTGCTATATAGAGTTGTGTCCTCCACCGTTTGGTTACTCTTCCAAACATATGGAGAGTTTGTGTCGCCTCCTGCTTCGTAGACTTATGATTAACATATATGTTGCCTCAGTCTTATCACTTGTCATGCTATTATCCAAGGGAAGTTCATCACTAAGCCTGAGTCGGCCCCTCTGCAATATGTCTCTTGTCCACATACCCGGCCATCCTGAATGTCTAATCAAGTCTTGTTCGAAATCACTGAAGCCTTCAGTCCGATCATCAAGATTATCAAGTCCATAACCGACGAGCCGTCGAATACCTCTGGGTAGTGCGGTTGTACACTCATATTACACTCCTACCTGAGTTTTAGAATATTTTGAAGTTGTTTCTTGAGCTCTAAAGTATAGCCATCAGGTCAAATCAGCTTCTGGAAGATGGGTACTCTATATGTATATATTTCTGATTTTGAGATGTAGCTCTGTTGTGTATTATTCACAGCTACTCTTTATAGTTATTTGACATGGATCTACAGTGTATTTGATTGGTAGCCATGGTTCTTTTTTATCCCGAGCATGGGTATGCCTGCCTCGGTGAGACATTTGTTATTTTTCAGATGGCACCTCCTATTTCCTGATCCTTGGGCTCACTCATTAAGCACATCAGTAAAGATTGGTAAAATATTGGTAATGTATTTCGGCCATCGGATGCTCTTCTGACCTCACACATTAGGGGGCATCTATTATAACCCTAAATTGCACCACACATGCTTACCTGGCATCAGGCCAACTCATATCCCTTCATTGCCAAAACATCTGTTGAACAACTCTTTGGAAATCCTCTTGTGTCAAGGCCCATGCGCCCTACCCATTACTGCGCGCGTGTGCACGCTGGCTGGCTCACTACAGCCCACGTGTACCTAACAAAGCACAGAAAAAGGAAAGTTGCCGACGGAACAAAAATCTATGGGTCAGTTAACTGAAACTCCCAGCCATGCATGGCTAAGGGTTCGTCCAAAACCCTAGCTCCTTCTAGCCTATAAAAGAAGGGGTAGGGGTACCATTTGGAGGAAAAAATATAGTGAAGAAACTCTGCCCATTTGTATAATCCATTGTCCCAACCCTTTAGCCTTTCCTCATGCCAAAGGATATTTAACGCAAATTAGTTGGAGCACAAACGAAGAGGAGCCCAGGATCAGGATCAAGGAGTGGTGGCCGGTCTCGAATTTGATTGTAAGTTGATTCATTTTTTCGAATAATAAAAGAATACTTTTCCAGTCCCGGTGCATGAGTTATCTATGGTTTGGTTAATTTATGATTAATTTCTAACCCTCAAGTAGAGAAGTAGCATGCATGCGTAGTTGTTTGTCTTGATTGCAGGTTATCTTTGGAAGGAGAAGCGCAAGCAAGTGGTCAAAGCGCAACGGAGGATCTACGTCGAACGTCGGAGACAAGGTTAGCAGTCATTCTCCATGCATGTATTGTGAAAGAGGGGTTTAAGTTTCGGGTTGTAGGTTAAAAAGTAATTTCTTTACGGTCAAAATCTCCATGCAAGACTAACCCTAGTTTTCTAGTCCGTAGGGTATTTTTCCCAACAACAGAAGTTAAGAAAGAAAAGGGCTAATACTGTAAGGTTACAAGAGGTTCTAGAGGACACTTCGCAGCAAGAAGAATTGTAGAATTGGAGCTTCGTCGAGATATCAGAACAATGACATGAAGTACTTCACCATGACGAAGGAATATAGCCATTGGAACCGATATACCCACTCAACCGCCACTCTGAACGTATCGAAAAGAAGTTATGGGTTACCACTAGACTATTGGATAGCACCAGGATGGATAGAATAGAGTTAATGAAGGCCCTATGTCCATTTCAAGCAGACCGTTGCTGAGATTTTCTACTTAACCTGTCACGTCACGCACCAAGAATACTTTTTGCTAACTAAGAATCTGAGCGTGAACACTGAGATCATCGCCTTACTATTCGTTGTCATCTCTAAATTCCTTTTGCACCTGAGCCAGCTAACCCAAGTTTGTATGTCGAACGAGCTCAGCGCTGCTGAGAAATTTTTTGAATAAGTTCTAATTAATTTAATGGCTGAGAGATTCAAGTCAGAATGCAGAATGTCTACAGGTGTACAGGCATCATCCTCGGGCATACTTCCATCTTCCCCCTCCACTGCTCAAGCAGGACCATCCTGATCACCTTCAGAAAGATGATCTAAGCTTGGAAACAACTTCACCACTATGAATATGATCCCAAGCATCTTTCCTAAATATATCCCACCACTAAACGAACCAGTGAATCGAGACTCTATACCCAGAGACTTCGATTATGTTGTAGTCATTGCGTACCTCCCAAAAGGGGTGTGCGTTGTTCATGCTTACCAGGAGAAGCTCACCACACTGAAATTTAGTGATTTTAACCTTAGATATCACAAGGTATACAGTATGCTATCCCTGCACAAGTATTTGACTATTACAAAAGGAAAGAACCCAAGATTTTACCGCAACACTCAACCCATAACCTTGCGCAGTCAACCCTCCTCAATGTAATGAAGATTCCACATTTCGGGAAGCATAAGGTAGTAAATCCCTGTGTTCGACTGTTGTTGTTTTGCTACCATGGAGGATACCTATGGTTGGACCAGTGAATCACCGTGGATCCAATTTTGATCAATCGGATCACTGGGCTAAGCATGCAGGGCCCTGACCAGTAGGACTTTTACCCTGGAAAGACTGTAGATCGTGCTCTCACTCGACGAATAAATGACACATATGGCGATCTGGAGAAAGGCACGCGAGGTTATAAGGTAGCCTCCATTGAGAATGTAGCATTATGATTTGGTTTCTAGCTAATAGCAAGCAAGTTATTCTGAAAAAATAGACTTACACAGGTGATCGGATTTGTAGTTGACCTCTTAGGGAAGTGCGCAAAGGGACTACAAATGAACTGGGTGAAATCCTTATAAATCAGCTAGAGATTGAATGTAGACAAGCACAGGACCAAGGGTATGAGTTCCAATTTAGTTGGTTTCTCATACTCATTGCCTTCATCGCGTGGGAACTTCCTGAGGGAGCCTTGTTTCCAGAGATCGAACCCTTCGAACCCCTGGCCGCGAAGTTCTTTACGCTGTGGTACTCCAGCGACATGAACAAACAGTGGCAGTCTAATTTCATCTTCCATGCATACTACACTCAGTGACGAATGCCATTCATTCTACACCACGCATTACACCCAACACTCTTCATAGGTTTCAAACTTTGATGAAATTCAGCGCAGATCGTCACTTCACCTACAACACAACGTGCGTAGACAAGCACAAACAACAACTTCAGTCATATTACAAGTTGACAGAAGATGACCTGGAGGAGATTACCAAGGAATGATCGGTAGACCTCCTTGTTGCAGTAGACCCCACAGAGATGTCCGACGCAGATAGCCTTGAAGATATGCCGGATACACCAAGACTGTGCAAGACTAAGAAGGATGTGGAAGCTCAAGATATCCACAACACATCCACGAATACTGCTTCACTCTCACCTACAAAGGGAGGTGATGATGAAGAACTAGGCGGAACAAAAGTTGAATAGAGAAAAGGCGAGGTTACCCAGCCTAGGGATGTGGTAGATCCCTCCAAGAAAAGGAAGATTACCCCTCTGAGGCCCTCATCCAGAAAGAAAACTAAGGCCACCCGGACCATGCGTAAGACTATGCTTACCCTGGATATTTTTGAATTCTTAATTGTCGCATTGAATGATGTTTCATTAGAGCTCATGGAAAATCAAGAAGCAAAGCAGGAGGAGCTATTCCATTGGATCATGGGCAAATTCAAAGAAACGCAACAGGCACTTCAATCCAGCCAAGCAGTTTCTACGGCATCATTAACAACGGAAATATCAGGAACAGACGATGAGCCCACACAGTTACGCCAGATCACTGAGAAATTCGAAGATCACCTTCGACTATATCAAGAAGACATAGTGAAAGCCACCTAGGCTTTGGTGCAAGCACAGATCGCACATGAAGAGAAACGGAGAAAGGCAGAACAAAAGTAGCTTGACTTACAAGTGAAATGGGAGGAGGAAAAATCCTAGTTATAGCAGAGCAAGGACCAGTTGCTAGCAGAGCAACTTGAAACACAAGAAAGAGTTCACAAGGCACTACACTCTATGACGATCATAGAAGTGAAGATGGAAGATCATCTTCCATATAAGGTGACCCAACTGGAAGTAGTAATCTATCAACTTCAACAGCGCATCATGGATTTGGAGCTCTGCACCATGCCTGGGACACCCCAAGAGATAAGAGATCTATGAGAGGCCACTACTCGAAGCACAGTCGACCGATTAAAAACTTTGGCTTCGAAATGTAGGTAGCTAAGTACCAGAAGCACCCAGACCTATGAAACCCTCACAGAGAATCCAAAATTGCAAGCATTGGAGGCACGGCTCCATGAAGCAAGGCAGCATGCAAATGTACTACAAGTGCAGCTAAAGTCTGTGAACCCAGTCAAAAGAATGAAGAGGTTTGCAGAGCAACGCACAGCCCAAAAACAAGTACACACACTGCAAAGTAGAGTAATGGATGTCTCTCAATGACTGCAACCACTCCAAGAGAAGGCATGCCAATTTTTCACCGAACTAGAAAGCCAGGGAGATGAACTCGAATAGGGTTTCATCACTGCAGAACAATGCCTGGAAGGACCGCTCAATGACACAGTAATCTAGGAATTTACTGAACAAGAGGTTATTGCACTATAGCAGGTCGAAGTCCCTCGAGCTAAGCTCAAGGAATTCAATGCGGAATTGGTCAGACCTGAGTGACTCGGGACAAGTCACATGTGAGTGTTGGGGGGTTGTTGGCCCTTGACCAAGTTTTGAAGAGTATTTGGTGATACTTGACCACTTTTGAGACTGCAACATCGTGCCAAGAAAGGAGTGCAACGCGAAGCATAAAATAAGGAATAAAGACCTATTTTGGGGTCCATTTTAGGCTTTTACGTTGATGTAACAAGAAAGGGATGTTGTCCCGTGGTTTTACCCACATCTAGGCCCATTTTTTAATCTATAAATAGGCAATGTAGATAGTAAGATAAGGAGAAGATAGTAATGTAGTACATCTATGTGATGTATGAATGAAATCTTAGTGCTAGTAATTGGATCTGTGTGATCGGATGTATCTTAGAGTGCCCTGTGCATGAGATCAAAGAGCTAAGTGCGGGTTGTTATAGTCTGATGATGAAGAGAAAGGAAGAAGGATCTAGCGAGTTGCACAGATGTTTTGTCCTATGCAAAGTAAGGGTCATTAGAGCTCTGTGATGTAACTGCTTGACCAAGATAATATAAAGAAGACTTTGTGGACATAGCCCTAGGGTGGGGGTGAGCCATGGTAACTGTGTGTATAGTGTTTTGTGCTTCGCTCTTATGTATTTATATCTTTCTTGGCTAAGTGCTTGATGTGATTAAGTAATATAGTTACTCTTTGTGTTGTTGATGAATGAATGAACATTAGATCTGATATATGAGATGCTTAGTGCTTGATCTGTTGAATCTAACCTATATTTATGTGGATAAGTACTGAATCATTCCTAGTATAAGTATTCATTGTGATTATCTATGCCTTATGCGAAGTATATTAATGAATGTATGTTAAGGAATAACTGATGCTAAGTGCACTGTAAGAAATATAATCACAGATCTGTTTCCTAGCTAAGGTTGTAGACACCTGAGTCTTGCAACCACCCCTGCCTCTACCTCGGGTGTGACTTCATCTGCTTCGCAGGTGTTACCGAAAGGGTCGGTAGTTAGGGCTTTGTTGGTACTTTCTTGAGAGTTGAAACCTGGGTCTGCCCCTGTGCCAACACCTATGCTTAATGAAGATGATAATCCTAAAAATCTAGATAATTGGATCCAACAGATTGAAGTATATTTCTCTGTTCAGCATATTGACGAAGAGGAAGTTAAAGTGCAACTGGATTCTCTTCGGTTGGAAGGCACCACTCTCATATGGTAGGAGTGCAAGCTACAGGACATAAGTAAGTGTGGTAATCTTCTCTCCTCATGGTCAGAATTTAAATCATAGATAAGGACGCAATTCTATCCATTAGGGTATTTACATAAAGCAATGATGGAATGGAAAAATTTGAGGCGGATTTAAGGTCAGACTGTACAAAGTTTCATAGAAGAATTTAGGAAGAAATCTCTTGCATTGAACATTCCTTTGGATTCTTATGAAACTTTAATGAAGTATATTAGTGCACTTCACAATTATATCCGTCATACTTTGCTCTTGTTAACCCCACTAGTCTTGATGAAGTTTGTGTGCAAGCCACTCAGCTTGAGAACAGGGGGAAACATGTTCAAGAACATCCCACAAAGAAACCTTTGAATTTCTCACAGGAACTTTCAATAATTTTAAAAGGAAGGACAAGAAGACCGCTACAGTAATGAGAGAAGGAGGAAAACCATATTGCACTCATTGCAAGAAGAATGGTCATGATGAAGAACACTGTTGGAAACTGCATCCAGAAAAGAAACCGAAATAGTTCAGTGGAAAGGGGACAAAAAATATTGTTGCTACAGTGCAGCAAGATCTTGGTTCCAAATAAAGAAATGAAGGAAAGATCAAAACGGTTGGTGTACAAGGTAAATATTATCTTCATTCTATTTCAAGTTCCAATAATGAATCTCATATTGATGAATGAAAGAGGAATGATTTGTTTCATATACAAGTTGTATCTAAACATACAAAGATAGATACATTATTTAATCTAGGTTCCCAAGTAAACTTAATATCTGAAGCACTTGTCCAAAATATGGTTCTTGTAACGAAACCACATCTAAAGCCTTATCCTCTTGGTTGGGTATGTGATGAAGAAAAACTTAATGTCACCAAACAATGTAGGATGAAATTTTCTATTGCTTCAAAGTTGATTGATGAAGTGGATTTGGATGTTGTACCACTTGATATATGTGGCATAGTATTGGGGAGTCCTTATATTTATGATAGAAAAGCAGTCTTCTTTCATCATGAGAACAAATACCACCTTAATAAGGGGGGAATAGAATATATTGTTAGAGCTCACAACATGAGGGTAAATATGACACTTGTTAGTGGAGGGAAAATGAAAAGACTAATAACAACTAATAAGATATATGTACTCATGGTCGTCAAAGAGAAATATGTTGGGAAGTCAGATGCTTTCCAAGGGTGTGATCCATCTCATAAAAAGGAATTAATTGATATTGTTTCTAAGTATGATGATATTTTTCATAAACCAGATGGATTACCTCATAAGAGGGAAATCCAATATGAGATACATCTTTAACAGGATTCTCCTCTTCCTAATGTGGGCATGTATAGGATGTTAGTTGTGGAGATGATAGAGATCAAGAAGCAGGTACAGGGCTTATTGGATCAAGGGTTCATCAGGCCCAATTCATATCCTTGTGGTTCTCCGGTCATGATGGTGTCAAAGAAAGATGGCACATGGCGAATGTGTGTCGATTACCAGGCCTTAAATAAAATCACGATGAAAAATTGATACCCTCTTCCTCATATAGATGATTTACTTGATCAGTTGAATAATGTTGTTTATTTCACTAAGTTGGATTTGCGCAGTTGATATCATCAAATTAGGATTGCAGAAAAGGATACATGGAAGACTTCCTTCAAAACCAAACAGGGATTGTTTGAGTGAGTAATTATGTCGTTTGGGCTTTGCAATCCTCCGACAACTTTCATGCATGTGATGAATGAGGTATTTAGGACTTTCCTAGATGACTTTGTGATTGTGTATTTAGATGACATTCTTTATTTTAGCAGGACTTGGGATGAACATGTAAGGCATGTAAAGCAAATATTGGATACTTTGCAAAGGGAAAAGTTGTATGTAAAAATGTCTAAATGTGAATTTGGAAAGATTGCACTTATGTTCGTAGGTAATATTGTAGGAGGAGGACAATTAAAGATTGATCCTTCCAAAATTGAAGTAATTGTAAATTGGCCTGAGCCAAAAAGTGTGACCAGGATCCGAAGCTTCTTGGGTGAAGTATAGTATTGGAGGAGATTCATTCCAAACTTCTCCTTTATAGAAGCTCATTTGCATGCCTTAACCAGTGTGAAGAACAATTTTCAATGGGAAGGAAAGCAACATAAAGCTTTTGACACTTTGAAGGAGAAGATCAGTACCGCACCAGTATTAGCACTACCGAATATTCAACAACCTTTTGATATCAAGACAGATGTCAGCGGATAAGCCATGGGTGCAGTATTGATGCAATATCATAAGCCTATCTGTTACCACTCTGATACTTTTAACCAAGTTGTTGTTAACTATACTACATATGATAAAAAGTTGTATGCATTAGTTCAAAGCATAAATAAATTGAAGCACTACTTGTTAGGGAAGGAAACAATTATACATATAGATCACCAGCCCTTATAATATCTTCAAGAACAGACCAAAATACAATAATCTCAGCACTACAGATGGATGTGTTTTCTACAACAATTTCATTTGGTAATCAAGTACAAGAAGGGTACAAGTAACAAGGTAGTTGATATTCTTTCTAGACCTCCTATTGTTTCTTCTATTATTTTGAAGAATACTTCTTTATATCATGATAGCTATATAGAGCAATATGTCGTCGATGAAGATTTTAAAGAAGTATATGAGAAGCTAACCCATGGTGCACAGGTAGAGAACTATTGTCTACAGGGAAAATTACTCTATCATATTGGGAAGCAATGTATTCCTACAAGTGAATGAGTCCATGTAATATGAGAAGCTCATACTTCTCTTGTGTCTTGACATTTTGGGGTAGGAAAAACTATGGCTCATTTGTAGAGGTTTTTTTATTGGCCTCAAATGAAAGAAATTGTAACTAAATATGTAAAGCAGTGTGTGATGTTCTCTACTTGTAAGCCCACTAATAGAAAATTGGGGCTATACTCACCACTTCTTGTTCAATACCATCCATGGGAAAGCATTTCCATGGATTTTCTAGGGGGTTTACCAATGACCAAAGGGGGTCATGATTATTTGTTTTCCATAGTGGATAGGTTCAACAAGATGTGTATATTGATGCCATGTAAAAAACATATCATTGTTGAGAAGACTGTTAATCTCTTCTTTTAGTATGTTTGGGTTCACTTTGGGTTACCCACGTCCATTGTCTCAGATCAAGATACTCGATTCCTTGGGGATTTTTGGAATATATTATGGAGAATGATGGACACTAAATTGAAGAGGAGCACTTATTTTCATCCACGGAAGGACAAACGGACAAAGGTCATAAACAAAACAATGGTACTTTTGCTTCGAGGCTACTACAGCAAGTATCCTAAGTTATGGGATGAACAGATACCCTATGTACAACATGTTTATAACCGAGCTTTATATTCATCCACCCAGAGTTCACCTTTTGCGATGTGTTTCAAGTACCTACCAAAGGTTCCTTTGGAATTAATGTATGGGAGATATGTCTATGTGGATGAAGAATGAACAGAGGACAGAGCCCACAAGTTCATCTAAAGGATACAACATATACACCAGTCAATCAGGGAACAGTCGGAGAAGATTCAAGCACAGTATAAATCTCGGCATGACAATCACAGGGTTGATCATCAATTCCAGGTTGGAGACTAGGTATGGCTTCATATCAACAAGGAACAATTGAAGGGTGAAGGCAAGAAACTCAATCCTATATGATATGCACCCTTCACTATCTTGGAGAAAAGAAACATTAATGCTTTTCTTTTAGATATTCCACCGTATATGCAGATTTAATCCATTGTGAATGTCAAGAACTTGAAATTTTTTAGCCTCCCGTGACCATGGATCAGGATGAGGAAGTTTCAATACCTTTAGTTGATGGGTTTGCACCTAATTACTTGGATGAGTTACAGGAAGATATCATCCTGGACAAAAGGTCGAGGAATTCACGTAGGGGTGATGTTGATTATCTTTGAGTAGGCTTAAAGGGAACACATCCAAGAAAGGAAAAGTGGATTGAGAAGGACAAAGTGAGGGGACTCTTCCCTCACTTACCTATTGATTGATGAAATCTTTTGGTGGTCCAAAAATATCTCAGTGGGAAGGTGATCAGGGGATCAAATTTTGCTCAAAAATTCAAAGTGCTCGGAATCGCTTCAAACCAGACGAGAGCGTAGACCTCGTCGTTGCGAACCCAACGCAACTCATTTCGTCTCAAATGAACGTTGGGAGTGAGAGATATCGCAATATGTTCGGAATGTCAAACAGGCAAAAAAAAAAAGGATGCTGACTGTACAATCTGTACAGGCTGATGTGGCAGGGCCGTACGACCGTACGCTGACGTGGCATATGATGACATGGTAGTGTTTGGTTGATAGATGTGGTCAAATGGTGTTTTGACACATGTCAACATGTGGTTGGTGGTTTGGTGCCACGTGGCCCAGTCATGGGTTTCCACGTGGCACCTTTATATTGGTTGTTTGATCAAAATATATTGGAGTCCATGGGGTTCGACCCCCGGACCTCCCCACCATGTAAAGCCTTCACAACATCCGCCCGACCATCGTACCGCCGCTTGTTTCTTATTGTATATATGTGTTTTAATGTATTTCAATTCACATAATATTGTATATGGCAGGGGGTCGGGCCGGGGCTTAGTCCCAGCCCATTGTTTTGTTATATAACATATGACCCTGTTATAATATTTGTGCATAGGAGTGGTTACAATGGAATGGAGCCCCGATCACATGGGTTATGTATATGACCATGCCCTCCATGGAATGGGTGCGCGGAATTTATGTTTGCAAATGTGTAAAGCCCGTGGTTTTATGGTGTTACATATGACCACAACCGGAGTGCGGAGGGGGAGTTGGAATGGTTTCAACTGTTTAGCTTTTTTTTCCATAACGCAAGGTCATATGACCACATGTGCCCAGGTGCTAGGCAGTTAGGGGCTGGTGCACCCATCACCGTCCTACAGTTCACACCGTTGGCGCGGTTACACCCGGTGCTGGGTTTTCATGCTTTAAATTGCGTGTGTGCCAGGTTCATGACACAAGGGTGCGTTTTTTATATGCAGAGACAACAAGCTTGAAGGGGAGACTTCCAGGAGGCCTAACTTCTTCGTTTTTCGATCGATTGAAGTGCCAAAAAGGCCCAGCTAGGGGTTTTTGGATGCTCTGAAGCCACTGGAGCAGTCTGTTGGTCAGTTTGAGCATTGTAAGGCATATTTTTGAGCACTTTGAGCAATTAATAATAATGATCCATTGGAAGGATGGACCAGGAGATGTAGCCCAAGAGAGGGGTGAACTCCTTTATCAATTGTTGTGTTTATGTGCTCATGTTCATTGATTATGCTACTATTTATTTTCATCTTGCATGAGTAATCCTTTAATTAATGTGTCGCAAAGTTGATCCATTTGCTTTTAACACATAAAATTTACTTGCAAATAATTTCAAGATTTCAAGTCTTCTTCAATTTTAGATCAAGTTGGTATCAGAGCACTGGTTTTTG